>JBAJNP010011873.1:2539-14136 GCA_036877545.1 Yasuhikotakia modesta | reverse complement strand
GCACACACACTCACACACACACACTCACACGCACGCACTCACACGCACACACACGCACACTCACACACACTCACACACACACACACTCACACACACGCACTCACACACACGCACTCACACTCACACACTGTGTGTGTCAGTGAGGTAATTTCATAGCGTTCCATTGATTTTATATGAGGGTAATGATATTTTCTGACCCTCAAGCATAACTCCCCCACAACCCTCACATCACAGCTGATTCATGAGCCCTTAATGCAGTGAGGAGCAGGAAATGTCTCACAAGTTGTCATTATGCTTCACAATGTTAGTGAGGACATTTGACCCTCACAAGTACAGCTAAAGCTGAACACTCTCGGTTTGTGTTACACACACAGGCAGTAAAGGATTGTAGTTATTTATGGTTAAAACTTTGTGTCAGTGATTGGAGGGAGTTTAGGCTGCTAGAAGCTCTACAGGTGTGACGGACATGTTTCAGTGCTTGTTATTAAAGAGCAGATCACACATCACTGACCTGTAGAGAACGTGTTTCAACCTCAACAAATGAAGCTTATTTCACCTCATGAATAAATAAAGAGATGCTAATGAGACACACAGACACTGATGTCCACGGGCAAACATGCATGACGTTATTTAGAATACTAATTACACAATAAAACACTGAACCGGTCAGAGACACAAAACAGAGCAGGACATACCCTAAATGGGTGGACAGTCTATTGTGGGCGAAACACTTGCACACAGCTAGGGGCAACTTTGTTACATTCAGTTAACCTGCATGTCTTTGGACTGTGGCAGGAAACTGGTGTAGCCAAAGGGAACCTGCGCTGACACAGGGAGAACAAGCATACTCCACACGGACAGCCCGCTGGCTCAGTCTGGGCTCAAACCAGGAAGCTTCTTGCTGCCCACTAAGCCACTGTGACGCCTATTGTTATTATTAGTATGATTATTATCTGTAAACAAGGTCATCCCTGAATGTTTCTGTGGAATGAAGGTATTAAACACACACACACACGCACACATTGACATATGTGGTTAATGACTTTTCTCCACAGACCTAATGAAAGTGTAAAATATTCTACCCCCTAACCTTACTTTTTATATACTGAAAATATCTAATCCTTTTTATAACACTCAAGACACATTTATTGTTATTCATTTTCAGAAAATGTAACTTGATCCTGTTTTCATTGTGCTTCCTGCGCTGAGCGTTAGAAACACTTTTGTACAGCATCATTCAAGAGAAACGCTGTATTGTGTTTGGATGATGCCGTATAAAGTGGGTTAATGGAAGTTTTGTTTCGTGTTCATTATTGCAGACGTCTGCGTTTGACACCTGTGATGCGATAGCGCAGATGCTGGGAACGCTTGCCTGATTTCCTGCACATAACGCCAGAACATCTAACAGCGTTGAGAAATGGATGCGTCACGCAGCTGTTTGATAGACTCTCTGCTGTTACTATCACAATAAGATTGTGCAGTGGAGAACAAAAGAGCAACACAGGGGAGAAAACGAGCACGTCTCGGCCCCAGGCGGAAAACAGATGAAGCTCCACCCGCGTGGAAGAGTTTCCGCTAAACATTCAGTACAAAGAAGCTCTGAAGATGCTCAACATGCGATGAAATCAAGTGTTAAGAAACAGCTGAGATCACAGAAGACATCTGGAGTTATTTATAGGCCCAGACGGCTTTACATTTATTTACACTTAATAAAACTTTACCCAGATCAAAAGAGACACTGAAGGCTTTGACTTTGACTGTATAATGAACTTTGTGAGACCATGACTCCAGCAAATACATGCGTTTACTTAAAAAAACCAAACAATCCTTTAATTGCAAGAATTTAATCACGTGAAGGAGCTTGAAATAAATTAAAGTGACAGATGCACAGATTCCAATAGATGCTGCATTGTGTGTGTGTGTGTGTTGATGCAGCATGTGTAAACACATTAACACAACACACGTTAACAACATGTCTAACATATTGTACTTAGTTATCAACTATTTTGTGCATAAAAAGTGTGAATTACAGAACAATCCAGCGTTTACCTCAGTGGAAATGTTTCTGTTGTCACTGAAATCAGATCAATTTGATTTGGTCTTAAGAATCACTGTAGGACGACGGTCACAGGTTGCACAGAGCACTGACGGAAACGCCATGCGTGTAATTATTCAAACTCAACATCCTCCTACACACAGTCTCCTCCGGAGGGGGCGGGCAGACGCACACTTGAAAATGTGATATTTATTCATGAAATTAAAGAGGGCGCAATTACGCCAGCCTGATACAGGACACGATTGTCTTCATTTACATACAGCACAGCAGCCTACAGATTATTCCCATCATTATTATCGCTATTATTTCCCTGCTTCACATTCAAGATCGCTTGTTGTTTTTATATCGCTGTTCCCACAACACAAAGCATCACATGCAACTCGATGCTTGTGCGAATTAAAGCTGAGGTGCGAGTGGACTGTGAACATGTTTTGAGGAGCATGCTGACTCTGTTTTAGGTTTTAGCGGCTGCTGTTTTCAGTTCTGTGGTTTGGAGGGAGTCTGTTTGGGAGAGGATCCAGTTAGATTTAGTGTTTACTTGTGTGCGTGTACTGATACAGCTGTCAGAAACAGATGTAGTGTTTCCTCTCAAGTGAGCAGAACACACACTAGCACACACGCCACAGTCTTGTCTGGCTAATGCTAACAGTGTGACAAGAGGGCTGTTTAATTCACGCCGATAGCTTCCATCACCCATAACTAACACACATACACACACAGCTGAGACTGACAGACCCAGCTCTGATTCGGCCTGATGCTCAGTCTATTCCTCCCAAAGAAGGAGACATCTGAGGACACCACCGACTGACAGCCCCAGCTCTTGTTCTGCTAATGATTATTCCAGCCGATGAAGAACGCAGCCTCCGTTCACTTGAGATTATTTTATTATTCATTTACATTACCACAGACAGTCTCTTTTATCTGCTCGCGTAATGCATGTAGCACACAAAACAAAGCTTGTGCCCACACTTATCATTGTGTAACAGACTGACCCATCTGGTTGTAAGGGTTGTTTTTACGAATATCTATACAGATAAATATGGCTGTGGAATCTGACAATGTCACTGCCCACTGCAGTAACTACTGCTCCAAAGTTTACCAAAACAAACATTACAAATTACACACTACTTAAATTACTTACACTTTTTAGGTAGCCTTTAAAAATATTTCTTATGTTATATATTTCTATATCAAACTGAACATTAAAAAAAAGAGAAACATTCAGTGTTTTTTAAAGTCTTAAAGTAGTTTCCTCAACAATGATATGTTGATTTATCTTGTTGATTTATAAATTTTTATTCGGATTAAACGTGTGTCTCAAATATTGTTAGTATTGTTAGTAGTTTCTGTCATTATTCATAATGGATCTGTTGTGTGAAGCTCTGCAGAGAGACCTCATTCATCCTGACTCTGCAACCTCATTACCTTTTAAACATCAGATTAAAGATGAGAGAGGTTGACTGGGTGCCGCTCCTGTCAGAACTAATAGAACAGAAAACATTAACACAGAGAACTAAAAGATAAAAATGCAAAACATTATAGAGTCTGTCCGTCTTTATGTCTCTCTTTTGTCTGAATTCTTGATTGTTGATGATTATGTCTTGATGAACATAAGTGCTGTGAGGCCAGATTTGTTCAGAGATCACGTGAGGAGACAGAGAAGAGAAAAAACATCGAGCTAGAAAGAGAAAACAGAGAGACAGACAGAACACTTGAAGTGAGAGAGAGAGAGAGAGAACACTGAGAGAGAACACAGAGAGAGAGAGAGAGAGAACACAGAGAGAGAGAGAGAGAGAGAGAGAACACTGAGAGAGAACACAGAGAGAGAGAGAGAGAGAGAGAGAACACAGAGAGAGAGAGAGAGAGAGAGAGAGAGAGAGACATAGGGATTAGACTGAGAGACGGCTGCGCAGCACCTGCCTGAACCGCTGTTGCATATGCTCTGCCATTCAGATGTGATGAGACCTCAGATAGTTTGATTGGTGAAGTCAGAGCCTGCAGAGGCAAACCCCACCCACTGAGAGATCGCTCACATCTCAGAAATCTCCAACACAACAGAGGTTTTCTTGAGAGCTGATGACATGCTGTACAGGTGCCCTGCTGTGGGTCAAGTAACATGATCAGATAAGAGATTCAGACACAGGCCACACTTAAGGTGTTTGGGGTCTGTCCCTGTGAACGGCATGAGGCACAACTAAATCTGTTCTGATGCTAAACTGATGCTAAATGAACTGCATTTTCTCATAATACTAATATGTTCTATAGTTGTCACAGAAAATGGAAAGGCTATTACACGAACACACACACATTGGTAACGGTTCTCTCAAAGCTGCATATAAATTAGGCTCCATGCACAAACCTCAACATTTCTCATTTTGGTAACAGAGCTATTTACCACAAATGTGTTCTGTAAAAAATGGCAGAGAACAACTTTTTGTGAAATATGTGTTGAATTGAATTTAGTGGCACACACATTCCCTGGAGCACTCTTCCATTTTTGATAAATGCACACAGACGCTCTGTCATAACCTTTGGTTTGGATCCTGGACTCAGATCATCACAGCATTGATCTATCATATACCATCAAACTCTGTTTCATTTTCTTTAGCTGGACAAAATCCATACCCAGAACACTGTCCCTGCAGCCGGGCCATTACCAGCATGTGCACGAAGCTATTTAACACAAACAACGTTCAAATCAATTTACTTTGACTTTGTTACTGGGGTCTATTTAAATAGAGCCCCAAGGGTCATTTTATTCAAAAATGTCGTCCCAATTTGTAGCTCCTGAAATGTTTACTGGTCCACAGAGTATTTTAAGGGAAACTGAAAAGACATTAAACAGAGGACAGATTGAAAGAATGGTCCTTCTTCAAACAGGCACAGCACAGCAACAGCGTTAAATGCTAAATGAACCAAAGTCTGTCTTTTATTTTTTGTCCATCTCTCAGAGACATAAGGGAACGTGGTGATATCATAAACATTTCAGCTTAAAGACATTCAGTCCTGTAGACATCAGTTAGGGTGGATGTCGTATTTCTCTTGGCACAGATGGAAATGAGGCTGTGAAGGTCTGTTTGATGGATTTTACTGCCATACGATTATTCTGGTGTCAATCGTTTGAGTCTTTTCAAAACAATCTGGAAAATATGGGCTGTGAAATTTCGACGTGGCCTGTATCTCAATCGCTCACAGCCTTGTTCATATTTGCAGAAAATTAAACGTCATCTGCCATTACTAGGTGCTAGTAATATGATTTTTAACCTAACTCAAGGTGCTGTCAGGTCATTGCAATCATATCTCTCTACACAGTGCAAGAATTGCTTTTGCCATCAGAATGTTAAATGTGTCAAACACTTATTGACCCTGTCATCACCCTCTGACATCAATATTACTTACTTCCCATATCCTCATGATATCACACGGATTAATATACCACACTGGCAAATAATGTGGCTTTGCACAGCTGTGCTGTATTATAGTGACTAATTAATGCTGCCCTGTTTGTATATTTGTAAATATCTATTTATTTTGATATAACTGTGCATATGACATAAAAGGCTCAGAACTAAAAAATGTCTTATTGTTTCAGTGTCAATGGAACAGTAGAACCTGAGGTGAAAGTAATGCTAAGAAGCGCTGACAGAAAACATAAATGTCCCATATACAGCACTGATACTATAATGGCAGATGGGAAAAGAGTTTCAGACAAAAATAACTTTTGTACACCAAAAACATGTATGAATATCTGTAAGTCTGGATTATTTTTCAGAATTCACACATAGTACTCTATTACTTTATATAAGAGCCTCAAATCAAACATAATATCTCTGATTATGACCCTTGTACCTGGTAAACTGTTCCTTGTCTGTCTGTCACTCACTTGAGGTTGTGTTGAAATGGTCCATATGGTCATGTTGTCTCCCTCTTTTTTGTGATAAGCTTGCCTTAGTGAGTTATACCCAGCGCTCCAGTAAAGATGGTTATCAATTGCAGCATCGGAGATTGGGCTTATGTCATCAGAAGCACATGGTTTGATTGCTCCTCCATCTTTGAGTGTTATGGTTTGAGCTGGGTTGAGATGGCAGTCGTGCCTTACTTGAGCAGCTGTGATCGTCTGGTTGGTAATGAATTTTCCACCATCCCTGGAATGCTTGCAGCTGATGACTGGTACCAGGGCATGGTTTGACACTCAAGATCTCATTGAACACCAGGATTGATACATATCAATCCATACCATGAAGGACAGGTGCTGCTTTGTTCTCTCCTTCTGCCTGTCCCTGCCTCTTTGCAGCCTACCTAAGGTCACAGGGACTGAGCTCCTCCTTGGAGAGAAGATGTTGTGTGCTTGACTACCTTGATGATTGGCTTTTCTTAGCACACTCTCAAGATTAGTCATGTGTCCTTAGGCACACGGTGCTCAGTCACATAGATCATTGGGGCCTTGTGTCAACTGGGAAAAGAACAACCTCTCCTCCAGTGAGCAGAACTCCTCTTTTCTCAGGTTAAGGTTGAACTTAAAATGTGCTCAGCCTATGCTAAACTGTCTTGTTCAAAGACAAGTTGGCAGTCGCACTGTATGTTCAGTGGCACTGGGGGATTATGACATTCTTAATGACAGTAATGCAATGGGCACACAGTATTTGGACCCTGGATAGGGCCTGGTCTGCATTGGCATCCATTGCTAAAAGTTGTTGTCAGTTGGCTTGCCCTGTGCAAGCTTGGCCATGGGCAAATTGGATCACGGTTTGTCAGTCAAGATGGATAACACAGTGACTGCCGTAGCAGTCCTTCCATTGCCCTGCATTTTTTTTCTGTCAGGGATTCCTTTGGACACCATAGCGCAGAGCTGACCCAACCTGGCTGTTGGCACACACTGTGCAAGGTAGAAAGGAAAAGGATTAGGTCTGGTTGTGCCATTTGGCCCACTCAGATTGTGGAAAGCATGCTTCCTACAATAGCTACTCCCTGGCAGGTTCCCTCAAAAAAACACATTCTTTTTCATGGGTATATATCTGAGGTCAGAAACTCTGAGCAGCTCTTTGTCATCTTTGGAGGTCAGAAGAAAGGGAAGGCTGTCTCCAAACATGACATTTCACTTGCATTGTAGATGCTATACTTTGTATCACTACATTTATTTATTTGGCAGATGCTTTAAATTCAAGGTATTCATTTTTATTTTTTATCAGTATTTGTGTTCCCTGGGATTGAACCCACAAATGTTGTTTCAAATGCAATGTTCTACCAGTTGAGCTACAGGAAGACGCAGGGTGTGCTGCTGTCTTAGAGGTCGGTGCACATTTTTCTAGTGATAGCCTTCTCTTTTGTGCTAGTTGGCTGCCCCTTTGCAGACATTGAAGAGCTGAAGACTTCACAACCAATATTGGCCTATAATCTGGGTTGGTTCTCCCTCTAGTAGCCCTTCACTTGTAGGCTTAATGTGATGTAGTACTTCCCCTAAAGCCTATTTCCACATATAACCTCATTCCCCTTAGGTAGGTTGCGGCCATGATGTTCTATTCCAGTGCTGCAGTTCTGATGACACTTGAACTTTCATGCAATTATGTTAAGACCAGGTATGAACAGAGGAATACACACACAATGTAATTGGTTGAACTCAAAGTGGGATTTTTAATTTAATCATTTTATTTAAAAGGTTTATCTTACTCCTGTCAAAAAATTAAAATTTTTTAAAATCAATCCAATGAATGTGCTATGAAGCATTATCATTGCAGTCTATCATTGAAAGCGATCACAAGCAGAATGCAATGCTCCATGTAAACAGTCATTGTATGAATTGAGGGTGATTTGAGGTTAGCACTAGTCCATAAGTGTTACTGGAAGCTGTCATGACAAGCAGATTTGTTTGACTACCACTTTGCGTGTTTTGCTGGCAGTAAGGAACAGCTGAATGTTTCAGCTGAAAGAAAAGGCACTTGAACTTCTTTAGAAAGAGTGTTAGGAAATGAAAGAGAGAAAAGTTTGTGTGGTGTGTTTGGATAATTGAATCAGAGCCCAGATGAGAGGGAGGAGTCTCCGGCGAGCAGAGCGGCTCGACGCGACTCACTGCTCTGGGTAATGGTGTTTTCTTTTGCTGGGAAATGAAATATAAGGCTATTAAAGAAACAAACACAGAAGGATGTGTCAACAGATCTGCCGCGGATGTCAGTGCAGGAAAACGAGAGCACGGCGAGTCATTTTTACAGATCCAGCCATGGAAATCAGACAAGCATCTGTCAAACACTCACAGAAAAGAGACGCATGCACACACTCAGTGCCATGGGCTAAAGATAGACATGAATCATTCTGGAGTGAGACACAAAGCAGGACTGCCCTCAGAAGACCACTTATGACCCCTGAAATAGTAAACACACAGATTGTTGTGTGGAACAGAGCTGACCATGGTTTCTGTTTCGGTTGCAGTGCACAATCGCAGTCTCTACAGATCTCTTTATCTTACTGACACACACAGCATGATGTTCACCAAATTAATGTACTGATGGCTGTCCAGACGTCCATTGACCACTGTGTGTGTTTGTGTGTGTGCCAATGTTACCTTCACAGCAACATAACAGACAGAGAGAAAGCTTTTATTTATCAACTGCTCTACACACCAGTCATTAACAGCACTTTAACTGCATTGTGTGTGTGTTAAGAGGGCAGCCCATGTGGTGCCCACAGGGAATTTCTCTCTCTCTCTCTCTCTCTCTCTCTCTCTCTCTCTCTCTCATGACACACTTTTGACTGAATTCAGGTTTGTCCTGTTTATTAAGTTAAGCGCTATGACTATTGCTAATTTGAAAACTGGACCTTTTAGGTGAGATTGAAGTGTGATGAAACTTAACATGGTCCGTATGGTCAATGTTGTGATGACATTACAAAAAACAAAAACAAAGCAACCGCTCTAGTGGTGTAGATGGTAACACGTGTGTTGTGGTCCGGCGGTTGACCTGAGTTCAAATCCCCTTCTTGCTGAGCTTTTTTTTTCCTTTTCAAACGTCATATCATTTACATTTATGCATTTAGCAGACACTTTTATCCAAAGCGGCTTATACATGCAGCAACAAAAGAAGCAGTAAATCAACTGGAAAAAAATAAACAGCCTTTTTTCAGTCTTTTAACAGTCAAAGTGGTGCTAGTTTCCCTATCCTAGCATAGAGCAATTTGCAAGTGCAATTGTCCCCCCCTTTTTTTGAAAGAAAGTAAGGAAGAAGGAAAAATAGGAAAGAAGAGATAGTGGTAGGTTGAGTAGGTTGGTCTTGAGGAAGATGGAGAGTGAATCAGCTGTTCTGACTGAGTCTGGAGGTCATTCCACCAGGAGGACAGGAGGGACAGTCCAGTAGGAGGTTTGTGACAGAGTTTTTGTCTCTGTGATGTGGCACCATGAGGCGTTGCTCACTAGTGGAACACAGGCTTCTGCAGGGCACATAGATCCGTACCAGTGGGTTTAGGGAACTTGGTGCAGAACCAGTGGTTGTTTTAAAGGCCACTATCAGCAGGCTGGCTTTCGATATATCATATCACAAAGGCATTTGTTCTTCATGAAAATGAGGGACATAATAAAAAAAAATCGGATGTAGTTAGGGGAGGTGTAGGGAGGTCTTATATTGTAAAGGTGGCATCTACTTAATCATTTGAATTATTATTTGCACGCAATATGTTATTATTGTACTGTTTTATAATGTAGTACAATACTGAGGTGCAGATAATTGCCACTATTTGCAGTAAGCAGTATAAATAGCAGAAAATCCTGCTGTTTTAACAGTTTAAATAGCTTCTATTAGATTCATATTTTATTTGTCACATACTTTTTTATACAGAGTACGAAATGCAGTGAAATGCTTTTAATGACTGTCCACCATTAAAAATATAATGTGAAAGTAACAATTAAAGATACAAAATAAAAATAGAGATATGTTAAGATAAAAAAGGATAACGTATAAAATGTAAATAGCATCTACCTTCTATTTACACTTGGTGCAAATAGCTGCTGCCAATAAAAAATATAATGAAATTAATTGTTGGCGTGCAGGGAGGTCATTTACTCTTGTGTGGTAATGAATGTTTTTATTTCAAAACAATTGTAACGTCACGCCAAGATCCACCTGGCCAGCAGAGGGAGTCATCACCAGAATGCTAACTGTTTACTCCCTCTACTTCCTGTTTTGCCCATTTCCTGTCTGTGGACTATTTAAGCAGCGTGCACACGTGCATGTTGGTTTTATAAATGGTTGCTTGTTTGCACAACCTTTGCCTGTGTACACATTTATGATGTTGCCTGACGATTTGGATCTGTTTAATAAAGTCTCAGCAAATGGATTCTACCGTCTGTGTCAACGTCCTTACAACAATACATATATTTCAACATAAATAAGTTCACTGGTTTATTTTTAAAAAAAAAATTTTAATTATAAACATTTTGTGCTGAATTATTACAGAATAAGTGACGAATATAGTATTACAAGAATATAGTGACATCATTTAAAACAGGTGTGTTATAGAATTCATAGTCATTCAGGTAAAGACTCGTGTTCCTGAATCACTTACCATCACATAATTGTTTTCGATTATCCGTCAAAGAGTAACATCCACTTTGAAACGAGTGTTTTGGTAACATTACAAGTCACCAAAATGTTAAAGAAATCTACTGGGGTCACAGATGTGTGTGTGTGTTTTTTGTGTGTGTCAATCAGAATCTTCTGCTAGAGCTGTATTTTAGATTGTTTGCTTTTGAGCATAAGTTAAACCAAGAGTGAGAGGAGCATCCAATTTCTGTTCTGACACCTACCTGGCTGCCTTACTGACACACCTGAGCTTGTGTGTGTGTGTGTGCTAGACAATATAAGTGAGTCTGATGATATCACAGATGTTTGAATATTAAAATGAATAAAGAAATACGTTTTTTTCTGCCTATCAACACAACAGACATCTGCAGCACAGACGGGCCCACACATTATAATAATGAGATATCAAAGCATCCAACAAACCTGCAGCCAAAACCAGTGTGTGTGTGTGTGTGTGTGTGTCACCATATTTTTAGGACAAATTTGTATGCAATGGTTCTGTGTTTGGGGTTATATGCTTTGTTGTGTCTGTCAGTCTAAGACATCACTGTTATACACAGTTTATTAGATCACATGAGTTCGCATTTCTGCCTTTCTGCTGACTGTGCTATAGGAGCAGATTATACAAGCCTAGACTGTAAACAGACTGTTCATGAATCATGATCTGAAGTGGTTGACAACAACATAAATCTGACATAAACATAAAAAAGACATGCATAAACAACAGCTAAATTTAGGAGCTGATCATATCAAACAAACACTGAGCCCAATACTGAATTAGTGTTTGGCTTTACAGTTACTGTATCTGTACATTATCATTAACGTTAACATTGTTGCTATAATGTAAAGTTGCATTATTGGAAACAATGTTAACATTACTGTAGATACTGTTAACATTACTGTAGAGAAGATTATCATTACTGTAGATACTGTTAACATTACTGTAGATACTGTTAACATTACTGTAGAGAAGATTA
>JBAJNP010011872.1:2266-14137 GCA_036877545.1 Yasuhikotakia modesta | reverse complement strand
TTCTTTTATTGAAAGCTAATTATAATGACTACAGGCAAATCCAAACCCCACCCTTAAAATACTACTTTAAAAAACATAATTTCATTATTTTCATTTTTTAAAATGTCCCTAAGGGGAGATTTTATTAGATTTATCAAACGTCTAAGGACAATTTTGTTCACAGAGGTAGGTTAAACACACACACACACACACACACACACACACACACAAGGATATCTTATAGACTTTCATTGTTTTTGTACCAGGCTAATGATATTTTATATCCCCTAACCTTAATCTGAGGTGTTGAGCTGTGCTTAAGTTTGGGGAAAACAAACCTCTCTACTGAGGGCCACATTAAGAGACTGATGATAAACACACCTTAGCAGACCACACACACAAACACACACACACACACTGGGCTGCGCTGAATGATGAGGATTAGGAGGTAAAAGAGAAGAGGTAGATGTTAAGAACCTGTGATGATAGATGCACACACAGAACCATTCAGAACAGCCGTGTGTGTGTGCAACGTTTATGTCTGAACACTTCCATAAATTCTCCTCTGAATTAATCTTAGTTTGATGTAGCTGCAGAAAACGAGTGAAAAGAGATTCAATTATTTACAATGATGAAGGTTCAGCTGGAAAAGTGCAACGTGTATGAGAGAGAATGTATTTAACAAGCAATGGCTGATTTATTTTTCATAAAATACTTAGAATATTTCAGCTCCTCTTCTTATTTTACCTGACACCACAGACACATACACACACACTTACACACACAGTGGTTCAACTCGTTCTGTTTTGCCCATTTACTGGGAGATGAATACAAAAGAGGGCCTGAAACTCACACATGTTCTTTTTATTCCCTTTTCCAAGAAACGGCCCATGAAAAAAGGTGCTTAACCTTCAGAAAATGTAGATTGATCTTAGGAGATCATATTAAATATTATATAAGCTTTATATTGTTTAATCTCTTAGAAAATGTTGCAACCCTGTTACTTATAATTAATTTAAATCTGGAACATCTGTTTTTTTCTTTTTTGTGGATTTGTGCCTTAAATGTTTTTTAAAAATATGTAACAGGACACAAAAGTACATTATCAAATTGACCATATTGGGAAGCACCGAGAGGAGCAGGGTTAGTTAAAACAACATGAGGCTCTACATGAGGCGTAGTCAGTCTGTCATTGTTTCTGTGATACAGGAAGAGGAAATCACTGAGGCATGATGGGTAACGTGGCCTGAGTGACAGAAGACAAAATGAAAGATGGGTTAAAAGGGTGGTGGAATAAGGAAAGGAGGAGGAAGAAAGATAAACAACAAACAAATAAACAATATTTGTTCCTCCTTCAGAACGGACAAAGGGACTAAATTGAGAGCGTGTGGTCAGGAGGACAAAGTAATAAAACAAAGGGATTTGTTGACTAATCTTACCGTTTTTTGTTCCTTCTGAAGAAAACCTTAGGCGAACACCTCAAATGTTGACAGAGGCTGCTGCTCACTTCAAATGTGAGATTTTAGGTTACAGAAACACGCTACTGTAACACACATACAGTTTAGCAACTTGTTTTGTGAGTTTCACACTTTCTGACGTGTCAGCAGGTTTTAAGCTAGTTCATGAAGCAACGCTGCCAATGTAAATGACAGCTCATTTTCATATGATGTGCAAGCAACAGGCTTTTCTTTGTTTTCATTGTCTGTGAATGAGAGTTAAGTTCATAAATTTTAAGTGCCCTATGATTTGGAGAATGGATACTTTCAATTCTCCCTGAAGGGAAGGCGCTGCTGATCTTCAGTCACACAAACACAGACACACACACATATAAACGTGCAATAAATCTTTGCATTTTTACAGCAGGCACATACGTGTACACACCCACCACCCACACACAAACACATGCTGGCATATAAAGCTCCTTTATCTTATTTTACAAGCAAACGTATCAGAAATTGTGACAAAGTTGGATCTAATTATTTAATTTGTGAATAATTTTGTGAAGTATTTCTTCAAACTGGCTATTATAGCGAATTACAAAAGGTAAATTAAGGACACATTTTAAACACAGTGTATGGTGTAACATGCTCTAGTTGAGCTGTATGGTTGTGTTTATGCTGTTGACAGACTGATTGAGTTTAATTATTTTGCCCGACACGTCAGGTTTGGTTTTGTTGTGTCTGCCAGTCTGTTAGGACTAATAGCCCTTGTGGAGATGCTGTGAGTGCATGTTGCACAAAATTCATTTTCTTACATTAAACACAACTTGCTTTTACTTACAAAGCAAAATCGTGTTGTTTAGAGAATGTGAACATTTTAGTAACCTTTGTTATGTTTATGCTTAAAAAACAGACAAACACAAAATTGCCCATAAATTATAAAAAATTGAGTTAATTAGAATTAGATTCTAAGTCTTAATATCCTTTTCCTTCTTGTCACAACCTGTTATTTATTATTTTAACTGACAAAAAGACAAGAACAAGAAGTAAAATATGTTTAGAATGATTTATTTTAAATATATTGATAAATGTATATTTTTAGCATGTCATTGTTGACATTTTGTTTTCCTCACATTGCAGTTTAACATTCAGTTTTTCACATGTCTCTGTCAGCCATTGATTCTTCTTTTATATCTGTCTGAACAGACAGACACAGCTGAATGTTTCCGTTCTAATATTCTCTCTTCTCTCTTTATTCCCTTCTTTTATCCCTCATTCGCTGTGAGAACTGTCAAAATCGAATAGGCAACTCAAGGCTCTTCTGACGATTCTGAATTAGATATGGCAGGTTGTTAAACCAAATCGTCTGAGCATGAAGAATTGGCCAAACCAACAGAGTTTGTGTCTGAAATCTGATATTTCTGAAGATTTTCACATTCGACCTCCATGACGGTTATATGTCACGGCTCTCAAGAGAAAGTCTGGAGCCTTCAGTGAAGTCTGTTCATCTTCAGGCTGTACATCTGTTGTGTCTCACGGTGTTTGGATGCTTTTTTAACCTTCGTGTTTTGTTGAGGTCGACTTAATGTTGCAGGTCCCAGAAACGTAATGATGTATGTTTAAAAATGATCACAGGAAAATTAACCTCTTGTTTTACATGTTGTTTTAAAAGGTTCCTCTGACCTATTTAAACCCAGAAGGCAGATATAATTGAAGCACTATTGCTCCATTTTATCACAAAATGTAACATGAAATTTGATGTAGTAATATTGTGTCTGTAGAACATACAATTAAATAATGTAAAATAAACATGCATAACTGTACTTCTACAGTGTGTAGACCAGTCAGTGAATAATTGTTAGGTGTCTGTGAGTTTAAGAAATTAGAAAGGCAGAGAATGTTTTAATATAAACAGAAATTCATAGTATTTTTTATTGATCGTGTTTGTGTAACTTTGTATGTTCAATTGTTTCTTTGAACCTAGTTTGCTAATGTAAAGTATCTTTGTACCATGTCTAATAAAGCTATTTGACTCTTGTAAGTGTTGTGATAAAGTCCATGCTGACAAGCTGTCGTTTAGCTTTCCTGTCATCCTGTTTTTAGCGTTCATCGCACCTCATTCATCCACTACCCTAAGGGTCGTAGGTCATTCTACTTCACCGCTCCAAGCCAGAGGTCAGAGGTCAACATCTCTTTTCAGCATGCTACACGACACTGTGGACAAGCTCGTGATAACAACGTGATCCAGATGTGGAGAGATGAAGAGAGAGGGGAGAGTTATTGTCTGGTACGTTTTGAAAGCATCCCAGTGGGGTAGACAGAACCCCTAAGATGGGACCTTTGGTGTCGGCATGGTAACCGCCATGGAAACAGAATGTGGGTGGAGTCACAGGGGGTGTCGGGTGAGAAATCGGCTCCATAGCTAATGAGCAGCTGCTGGCAGTTTCTCTGCAGGACAGCAGACAGGCAAAAACAATATTTCAAACTCTTTCAAATGAAATAATATGATAACAAAGACTCCTGGGGCAATGTGTGTGTTCTGGAACGTGTTTGGACAGGGGGTGCGACTCCTCCCTGTGAATAATCGCGCACACACACACTCTGCTTTCATACCTCTCACAGCAGAATGTGTGTGTTAGGACTGTCCCTCTTTCTGAAGTGTAATTAATCTGAACTTCATCATAATCCAGTGTGTGATCTGGCAGGAGAGAGAAAAATACTCGTCATCTCTTAAAACACTCTCACACACTCATCCAGGAGAGTTTCAAACTCCAAAGCAAAATTAAACATTCTGACACTTCATCAGTTTCCCATTACACACTCTTTCTAGTTTTCTTTCAAACACCCACTTTCTTCCTGAGTGTTTTCGGTGGTTTTTCCACTCATTTTTTGGCATCTTTCCTCTCACGAGGGCAACTTGACAATCCGGTGTGTGCCAAGAACAAGAGAGGGAGAGTTCTGCAGCGTTCATCTATGATAATTAAAAGTCATAAATCTATGAGGTTTTTTGGCTTTAGGCTTTAAGACCTGATGTTCTTCAAAGAAACATGGAGACAAACCTCAAACACTGATGACACACATACACACAGTAGACAATTGATTTTAAAGGCTACACACACTCTCTGTCTTTGAAATCCAACGATGTCGTCCCATAATGGAAAAAGGGGCTCTTTCTATAAAAACACATGCATTTGTATCTTTTAAAAACATATATTACATTATTTTATATAATTGTTTCATATGAGATACTAATGAATTTGTTTATATTAAAGTCGGCATTGTATGTTCATTGTTGAAGTAATTTTAAAGCCATTAATGAAGTTGATTAAAGAAAGCCAACATCTTTTACATCTTCAATTTTAATTCTTTATATTTCATTAGTTGAAATAATGTCACGATTTTCGTCTAGGGGTTTGTGAAGAATATGAACCACACACAATTTTGAATTAACTTTAAATATAAAATATTAACTTGCTTAGGATGGTACAATGCAATATATTTACGTTTAAATGCATGGTTGTGGATAGAATGTCTCAGTCCTTTAAAACAATTTTGTGAAAAATACACCTGTCACACAGGAACATGCGCCAACTTAATAGGAAGATTCAGAAAGTGTATTTTTGATGCCATGCCCCTCGGCCCCCCCAACACACACACTGTAGGGTGTGAAATTCTCAAACTGTCTGTCATGGAGAGGGAGAGAGGAGGGGTGGATGCAGGAGTGAAGGAATAGAGCTCAAAGACAGGGCCTCATTGTTTACATGAGGGCACCAGGGTCGAACTGACATGCGCATTCATCTTTAATGTTCACGGTTAAAATATGAACCTGCACAAACTGTGTTGACAGACACCCACATTCCTTCTCTCTCTCTCTTTCTCTCTCCTTTTCTTTCTCACTTCACACTTGCATTACAATTCTGCACGTTAGACTGAAAGATTACAAACATCTACGGGTTGGAAGTCAAAAGACATGATAAATAGAGAGAAGAAAAGAGCGACAAAAACAGACTTTAAAAAACAAAATAAATAATGTATCCCAATGTCATTTCCTGTCAGGAGACTGCACTTTAAAGCGTGTAGGTTCTTACGCTAAATGCTAATTTATCAATATAAACATATTTCAGGGCAGGTACATAAGTATCATTTTTCTGAGGTGCGCGTGTACTGTTCAGTCACACATAAACAAATATGCACTCAGATATAGCGGCAATGAGAAAATGTGAACTGTCAGAGCGCTATACAAATGAATTTTATCTATAATACAAAACAGAGTGAATAGATAGGCCTAGATACACTTCTGAATAGAAAGATGAACATTACACCTGCAGCTTTGTGTAGATTCTTACTCCTTAAAAGTGTTTAAGTAAATCACTGTTTACTGTTTGTGCTCTAAAAATATAAGTGCCTCCTGATATTATGTATCATAAAGAATGAAAAGTAAGATTTATTGGACTATTGGATTTACATGACAGGGTATTGTAATTATGCTGCTTTGTTGCAGAAATAACTCATTTTACCAGCTTTCTGGTAAAAACAGTACAGGTGAATATATTATATATATTATATTATGTATATATTGAACATGATTTTATATATATATATATATATATATGCATGTAGACACAGTGTTTAACACCTATATGTACCATAAAAAAGTTCTACTAATGTTACTGCAAGCTATTGATAACTTAGAGAGAACTTTTAGAAAACGTTACCAACGCTCTGAGAACATTCCCTGTTAGGTGGGTTAGTTAATCCATACTTTACAACAACTTTGAATGTGACTCAACCAAGCAGAATTAAACGGCGGAACTATCTGTTTAATAATCAGCATTTTGACACGGCCCCCATGCAGCAATTTACACCCCACTGAGTCCTAAAAACCCCCATTTATGCCTCCCAGGCCAGACACAGTGTGTCTGACAGAACAGGGTGATAATAATGTTGGGGAAAAAGGCTCCTGCGTCTCTGTGATGCTCTTCCACACAGTAAAGTCTCTTTGTTGTATATTTAAAAAAGTCAAGTATTGTCCACTTTTATGTGGCTGTATGAAGATTATAAACGTATTTGTATATAATTATATAGCAGAACAGTAATGATGGTTTTCTATAGAATCATAGAGCTCATAACATTCATTGCAGTATTAGCATAGCTACATAAAATAGGCTGTTACATAAGGGTCTTACAGCTTTAAACAAGTATATTTGTAAACACTCAGGCAAATAATTACTACCACTGCTTACATACTTTTTAACAATGCACTTCCTATTACTGAAATAAAAAGGCGAAATACACTATTACTTAAGTACATATTTTGTGTTTGTTTTAATATTTTAATAAGTGTCTGCAACAAGTTACTGTCTGAGTTGCTGCCAGCACTTAAACAACTTACTTGTTTTAAATAATGTGTTGCCAAATATTTACGTCTACTGCCACCGGTTTGTTTTATTTTAAATACAAGGAAATGACACTGGGGGACGATTTTGTTTTTGTTTTCACCATGTGTTTCTGATTTGGTAAAAATGCTCTAATATTTAAAACTAACAGAAAATATAATACCCGCACAAACCGGAAGCTGTTTGCAAGAATGATCAAAATGGTCGTATATATAAAGGTCAGGTGTATTGGCAACAACCACAAATGGCGAAGGCGTGAACCTATCAGGTGAGATGCTGGTTTCCTATTGCTGCATTGTTTGCATTGTTATATTGTCAAATGTTTATTAAATGTTTATTTTGAGTTGGTTAACGTTACAATCGTAGGCATGCATATGGTAATATAGCGGTAATGTTAATGGGCGCTTATATAGAGAAGGTTAACTAATAAAAAGTTTATTGCATGTTGTGAATGAACGTGTCATCGATCGACTGGACAGATCGGTTCGGTTTATACGACACGTCCGATTCATGTCGTTGTGTTTATTTAAGCAAAACAATGAGTAGTAAATATGCTTGTTAGTTTTTGGTCGAAATGGCCTTTCTGACGTTGTATCTTTCTGTTATCGTGGGAAAATGAAACATTTATAAGATTAAACGTTAAATTATTTATGCACGACACCAACTGCATGTCGTGCTGTTATAATCTTGGCTTTTTCATTGCTGCTCCTTTTTGTTTGATTTGTGTTTTCCTTCCTTTATTATTGTCTGAGTTGAAGAGCTTCTGCTGGGATATTGTTTTGTCTGTATCCTTGTAGGTGTAGTAAAACTGTATCAGTTTGTGTTGGCTATTGTACTTTGAGTCCTTGATGTTTGGATTGTCAAACTGTCTCTGTGGCCTTTAACTGTGAGGTTACGGTAAATTTATGGCCGGCTGCGTTTTGGTAAAAGTAATTGCAAGCAGACACTAAGATTTCATAAAAGAGTGTCAACCTCAGGCTCATGTTTGTTTATAGAAGCATCTAAGTGATCAGTTATAAAGAAAATCAGTCTTTTATCAAATAGCCAGAAGGTTAAATAGATTTTTATCGCCTCGATCACTTACACAATTAGTTAAAGTGAAGGGCAACCGTTTTGTTTCCTTTAACTGTCTTTATCTGCCCGTTGGAGCGTGTGCTGACGTGAACGCGTTCATTCCATTATAATGAGAAAAGTCCCACTTTTGTTCTGGAGTTTTCTTTCTCTGCCTCTCATGTGTAAAACATGCAAGTTATTTTGAAACTAGATAAGACATCATGATGAGTTATTATAGGAACGTAAATATGTGAATACAAAATTAGAGCTTTTTAAAATAGGTTGCCTGCCCTTTATTTCCTCTTGTTGCATTTGTCCTGTTTTTGGCAGGTTTATATTTCCGTGTTTGTACGTGGTTGGCGTCTCATATCTCTTAAGCACTGACCTGTGCACGCTGCATAATTTCATTTCATTCTGTCTTCTGGTGTCTTTTCATGTGAAGTCAGTCATAAACAGAGATACAGCCCGGTGATGTTTTATGTCCTGCTGCCAGGAGTTTGAATCTTATCAGTGAGAATGATTGAGGTTATCAATTGTCCGTCCGCCATGCGTGACCTGCTGGTACCAGCTGGAGAGAACAGAACACACAAGCCTCTTGTTTAGTCTTTTCATTCTGCCCAGCCAGCTGCTGTTAGGAACAATTGCTTAGTATTGCTGATAATTATCAGCCAAATGTAGTTTAGACTAGAGATTTTTAATCAGATGTTTAATCAGTTTAAGGGCTTAAGATTAGATTTTTACTGCAGAGGTTTAGTAGTTCCAGTTGTTAGCTTTAGCGTTATTTCCGCTTTTGCAATTTCAGGAGTTACTGAAGGATGCAAGACATTTAAACACATGTACATGATCAACACGTGTACAGCATCTTAAAAGCACAGCATTGGGCCTAGATAGGTGACAAGTGACGGTTCCGCTGACTGACCCAAAACTTGCCTCAGACTATTGGGCAAAACCTTCCTGATATAATCTTTATTATATAAGAATAGTTCCATCTCTATGGAAAATAAATAATATACTATATAGCTAAGGATCTAAAAACATTAACCTCAATTAAAACGGAGAACCGTTTCTTCTGTATTCGACACGCGTTGCAAAAACGTAAACGGTCATTTTAATCCCCAGCATCAAAAGTATAAAGGTTTAATGAAACAGCCTCAGCCTCATTCATCAGTGATGTTAGGAGAACAGTAGTCACTTTCAACCCATATGACGTCAGAACACAGACGGTGTGACCCGGTGGTCCCTGGCTTACGTCTGTCAGTGAAATGCAGTTTGTGTTTTCACAAGCACAGTTTCCCTTTAGCACAGGGGCGAGTGCATTTGCGTGTGGCTGCGTGTGCGCATACTTGCTTCTAGATGATAGTGGAATACCATTAAGGGGCAGTTAGAAACCGATCCTCATCTCACAAACACGCAAAACGGTTATTTAGCTGGTGTGTGTAATGACTTGTTGGGTTTCACTGTTGTTGATTGTTGGCATTCTCTGTTCTCTGAGGTTACATGTTTACACACACAAACACACACGCACACACACAGGAATGTGGCTTTATGAATGTCATGTAGGTATTGCGCTGCAGCTGGAGTCATTGGGGAAATATGCTGCCCATTGAAGCTTGTTTATGTGTGGAACGAATCATACAAATGTGTTATTTTACAAGTAACACCAGCAGGAATTTTTTGTTCATTCTCTTTCATCCTCTGAGGTTTCACAGTGCTGGATAATTTAATGGAAACGTCTTCCATGTATTTTTCAGAACCTGCATCTTCTATTCAAATAGAAAGATCTCTGGGGTTGTAAACCAGGCTGTTTTTGGAAAGTGGTGCTCGGCTGCATATGTACAGAGAGACGATCTTTAATAATTACACATTTAAACGAAAGTTAGTGAAATTCAGTGACTCATGAAGGAGATAATTTTTTTTTATCTTGAATATGGGCTGTATTGAAATGGTACACTATGCTATAGCAAGTTTTAGGGTATGAAAATATCTGGTAATAATAGATTTCATTCTCAGAAACATACAGCCACATTTTCACAACAGACTAACATGTTTTTAAAAGACTGGATTATAGCGTGAAAGCTGAATGGACTCCATTTGTAGGAGTTTATTATGTTTTGCTAGACTTCGTGTTTTCTGGAAAGAAGGAAGGACATAATATTCTGTCAGTTTAGAGTGACATTATGAGGAGCGAACGATGACCACGTCAAACAATGATTAACTGCACCAATCACAGCTGCTGTAACAGAAGTCTAGTAATCATCACTAAGCTGTACATGTGGCAAATCAATTAGTGTAAATCCCAAGTGTTTAAAAGGCTTTTATAAGTTACTTTACAATAGGTAAAGAACAGTTAATATTAGCTAAATAAGTAAATAACTGGTGGGTTTGATTTATAGGGGGTTCACAAAGACAAACTGGCTTTAATTCGCTTTAGATTAAGCACCTGACAAATGCCTTAACCTAACGTTTACAAAATGTACTTTAATTAACACTAATGCAGCCTGTGTATCAGGATGAATCAGACCTGTCAGAAACTTCTCCACGTCATAAGTCATTTGACAGCCGGGGATTTTCATGTTTCATGTTTCGTTTCAGTTTGAGACAAAAGCGGTTTGTTTTGAACAGTGGTCTAAAATTCCAGTCGCGTCACAGCCACCTGACTGTACAGGTTTCACTCGCAAATAATTCAATGGCATCTCGGATGAATAGCAGGCTACTTTCCAAAACACACACGGGTTAAGGGTGCGGCCCGTTCCAAAACGTGCATCCTTTCAAACTCTTCTTAAATGTGAGGCCCTGAAAAAGGAATAGTTATCGACAAATGTTACTTACAGAAATGCTGGGAAAGTTTGTGTGATATGATAGAACCTGTTACACAGTAATGCAGAAAAATTTAAGAATTCCTCACTTGTATTTCTAATATGTGCAAAGAAACTGACACGTAGCGCTTTGTACTTGAGAACTTTCATGTTTGCATCGGCAGTCTTGCTTAGGGGCACGCTTTAAAAACACAGAGTAAGCCTTAAATCTAGGCAGAGAAAAAGTATGCCAGCGTCAATATTTCAGAAAGTGATTTATGTCCCTAAAGAATTGGAATTTGTTTAAGTTTAAAGGATGAAACGTTTTTTTCTTATTCAGTCTTATGATATATATAAACAGTAATCACATGCTTTTGCTGTGTATAAACCCTCACCCTATAGGCTGTTTTTTTTGTGTCCTACCTTCTATGCAAATTACCTGTTATGATTGGCAAACCCTTATGCATGAAAATTTAGTAAGATTTTATGTAACTTTGTCACACAGCCTTCTTTTAGACTGTTTTTTTTTTTTTTTGTTTTTATTGGTACTTATATAAACACTTGATGGGTCATAAAATCTGATTAAAGCCGCTGATAAAAGATGCTATTCTGTCTTGATTATTAATCTTATCACATTCATGATGTGTGTATGAGCTATTTTTAATTTACAAAATAACAGACCCTTGTTTTTCATCTTTAACACTTTATATATTGTAATCTGCATTTCTGCATTCATTGTAGTTTGAGTTTAGAAAAAGTGAAGACTGAAATATGAAAAACAGCATGAAATCTTTCATCCAATCCTACTAATTATCCTGACATGAGGAAGAACATAGCAGGATAATGACAATGTGTGTTTGATCGCTGCGCTTGTGTGTGTGTGTTAAAGACTGGAGACGAGCCAGAGGAAACAGGATTATGGTCCGGTCTCAATGGGATGTTAGTCACACATGCTAGAATCCGTGTCCAACAGTCAGAAACAGGAGTGAAACTTTGGATCATTTTCCTAAAGGGCGTTTTGGGAAGAAGTTTTAGTAAAATGTGTGCTTATGAGTAAAATGAAAAGAGAGAGGGAGAGTGTGTGTGTGTGTTACATGCGTTACCCTGTGAGGCACGTTGAGGCGTGTTTCTGTGCCATCTGTGGGTTCTGTTGTAATTAACATGTCAGATTTGTGTGTGTGTGTGTGTGTGTGTGTGTGTGTGTGTGTG
>JBAJNP010011871.1:0-14142 GCA_036877545.1 Yasuhikotakia modesta | reverse complement strand
GGCTCTCCAGACTCTATTGTTGGTTTTGAAGGAGCTCGGAAAATTACACTTAGCGTATCAGCTCACGCACACACCAGGGACATCAGCGCTATCTATCCCCAAGGGCACGCAGAGCACAGCTGACCGCAGCGAGATGTAGCGCTCTGTTCTCTGGACTGAAGACGGAGAGAAAGAGAGAGAGAAGCGTTGCTTTAGGGGAGACATGGAAACAGCAGGTGGCACTGTGACCTCGTGCTCCCGTTCCCGCTTCCTGAAGGTCTCAGTGAACGACTGAATGAACTGTGTGGAACTCCTGTCAGCGCAGCTCGCCTGGACGTCAGCCTGACCTCAGCTGCACAGGCCACGATTACACAGTTAGTGTTTCGGATTGGCAGTCACGCTTTCAGGCAGGTGCGACTCCTAAAATGTCCTTGTGAGCCTCTAATGTGATGGTAGAGAGCATTGGTGCATGATGGTGTTGTTTACTTTAGGCTTATGATGCTTTTCAGAAACGTAGGCCTGTACAAAACAAAGCGAATAATCAAAGCTTGTGTGAACCAGTCACCAAAGCCAGTTCCCCTTCTTTAACCTCCGTTACTCTCGATTAGTATCTGTAACCGTTTAACAGGTAATGATAGTTAAGACGTTAAAGCATAGAATTATAATAAAAGTTTGGTGTCTTTCAGAAATTAAATAGATCATGACACCATAAAAGATTAAACATACATTGCATAACATTAGTATAGAATGTATATAGCGTCCTTTGAGATTGGATTTTGATTCATACACATCCCAGAAGGATTAATAAGAAATTCTTCTGCTTAAACACTTTCTCAACAGTTATATTTCTGTCTCAAGCGCACAGCTGCTATTTTCTGCCGTTTCTCATAAGCTGAGGGGTGGTGACAGCCCTGACATTGGTAACTGACAGTAAAGAATAACCCATGAAGTGAGTGCCGTGTGCCATATGTATGTCAAAGACGTGACAGGCAGCTCTTTGTCAACTGCTGTACCAATCATACAGCAAATATTAAACAAAACAGCTCTCAGAAATCTGAAGTGAGTCCCTGAAATTCAAGTTAGTCACTCAAACAGAATGCAGATTAACTAGCTGTGTGTGAACAGAACTACAGACTGCAAACCAGACTGTCAGTTGAATCTCTGCTGCCGTACAAACACACCCTGAGGAAAACTTCAATGCTTTTATTGAGCTGCTGGTTTAAGGCTCTGGAGACTTTGAGTTCACAGTAATGTTTCGCTTTAGAGTCAGATTAGAGCTACATTACATGTTTGCATTTATGCATTTAGCAGATGTTTTCATGCAGAGGGACTTACAGTGCATGTAAGTTACACAGCGAGCCGAACCCACAACGTTTGTGCAGCTGACGTACAACCAGTTAAAGTACAAGAAAACAGTTTTTTTATGAAGAATATTTGAGACACATGATCACACACTGGTGTGTGAACAAATGTGAGAAAATGTGAGCAAATTTGAGATATTTGCTGCTACTCAAGAGGAGATATAACATATAAAATCGAATGAATTTGCTCCCCATCAAATCTCGCTGTCTAGATTAAAGATACTTTTTGTCATTTATGTCGATGTCTGAACTATAGGTCACCGGTTACTTTTCATTTCTATTCTGGTATAATATTTAGTGTATTGTGTTTAAAGACTGGCCTCGTTCTTATCAATACTAAATATGTTATATCTGCCAATCTGTGGCGCTGAGAAAGCATTTGGACCGTCAGAGTAAAAACAGCACAGAGTAACACACGATTACATTGATTTCTGGAAGGATGAAAGAGTCTTAGAAATACAAGAACATAATTGCTGTATAGATCGACTGAAGCAATAAGCCACTCAAGGTTGTGTTACAGTAATGTAACGGTTGAAACGGGGTCCTAGCTAACAAGGAACATTCTTAGAACGTTGGCTAAGATTCTGTAAATGTTATCTCAGAGTTTGCGCAATGACTGTAGTAGAACGCTAATGCTATTCCTGAAGTGTTAGAAAACGTTTTAAAAATGTTGCAGGATTTAAAATATTTGAATAACTTATAAACAAGCTCTTTACTACAATGTCCAAACTCTTAGCTAAACTTTAACATTTTTATTAATTAATGGAAACATTTCAGATACGTTCTTATGATTTAGAATTATGACATGTGACAGAACATGATTAACCACCCGTGTGTCTTCAGGGACCCCTCCTGCAGCAACAGTGGTGATTGTAATGTGCATCGCCGCCCTAGTGGCCATCGTGGTCCTGGGCATCTACCGTATTCACACCACCCACCAGGAGGGTTCAAAAGACGAGGAGGAGGGCAGAAAAGAGCCAGAGATGGACTGGGACGACTCCAATCTAAACATCACTGTCAATCCCATGGAGGTTTGTGTGTGACTGTTGTAACTTAATCTCTGTCAGTAGCGTGATGTAGGGATTACTACAATTTGTTTGTCATTTTAAAAGTTTTTTGTGTGAAAATAAAGGAGAACTTGCATTGCATTAAGGCTGTAAGACAGTTACACACTTACAGAAGCCTATGGAATTTATTTTGTTCATAAACAATTCTTATGGGCGGAGTTTGCTTTATGTAAACAGCGCTTGAAAGACGCCTAAGGCTTCCCTTAAAAGTGCATTACTGTAAACATGTTTCTCTTTTGTTGCTGGAAACTGAGAGACCGGTTTATTTGTGTGGTAGTCAACAACATTCAGCACATTATCCCCTGAGCTTAAATTGTGTTGCAGCTTGAATATTAAGTATTTTGAAAAGAGATTTAAGATGTTTAGCTTAAAAACATTTTTAAAGAGAAATTCTCTGTTATTGTTCGCAGAGCCTTGATGGTGCACAGATTGCTGTGGACGTCAGAGAGGAGGAGCCAGAGGAAGATGATGATGAAGATGAAGATGAGCTGGCAGGAGATCTCTCCAGTGCTGAATCTGAGGACAGTGATGAAGATGAAGAGGGCGATATTCAGAAGGAAAGAGTGAAGGGAAAGCTACAGTGGGACCCTTCTACGTTACCCTATTAAAACACACCAAACACACACCAAACACACACACACGCGTCTCACACACATGCATACACACAAGCAGACATTCAAGCGCACACATAGAAGACTTGTTCACACACAAACACACATGCATCAGTTTAACTCTTGCATTTAATGTTCTCACAAATCTACAGGAGTCAGAAATTATTGCCTGAAAAATCATTGAGACAAGAAATTGTGATTTTGACACGACACCCACAAAACGCATCCTGCAGTGCCCTCTTCTGGTCAATATTAGGAACTGCACCCCTTAAAAACACTGCATAGCCTGTACGTACTTCTGTAGCGTCTCAGTAGAAGCACCGAAAGCAAAAAAAATCTAACACAACACGATTAATGGTGAACACACAAGTCAACATCTCTGGGATGCTTTATATCTTATTGTTTTGTGTCTCTTGCGTCTGTCATCTCTCGATTAAATTCTAACATCAGGATGTTTTTTGCCTTTATAAACACTAAACTGTAACATTTGAAAGTGTGGCTATGCCCATATTTTGTTGTCTGTTTTCCCAGAATAACACCTAACATTGCATCGGTATGCAAAAGTAAATACCTATTTTTTTCGCAATGAAAATATTACTTTCATTTGAATCTAGCAAAGTTTATTTTACATCAGAGGTTTTGATTGAAACGAAAAAGAAATTATATAGTAACAAGAAGACGTTTAAAAAAAACACTTTTAATAGTTTCCCCTTTCTTCTCATGAGTTCTTTACGGTAATATACTGTAGGAGGGGCGACTGTCTGTACATTTTTCTATGCCTGTCTTCTGTAAATATGGAGCTGTAGAGTAGCTGAACTCAAACCCGTCACGTCCTCCTGCATCTCTCACGCAGCCTGTTTGTATCCACACTTGCTTGCTGAAGAGGAACATCTGTTCCTCGTCTCTATCTGTATTGATCTCTCTTATTGTTCATGGTGTTCCCTCAACCTCAACCTCTGAAAGGGTTCTCCCTCACTTTACCTCAAATAGAAGAAATAGCTGAAGATTTGTCAAACTCTTTGTAGACAGACACTTCAAAACTGTAGAAGAAAGGGGCTCAGTTATATTATCTTGGGATATTGTGGTATTTTCTGAAGGTCTTCGCTTAACCCAAGCCGTGTAGAGTTCAATTAATCCTTTAAGAAAATAAATCCTTTAAGCAAAGTAGAATTGTAAGAAAATGCGTCAAAAGGAACTTGTGAACAGCTAGCGATGTGTCTAGCATTCTCACACAGAGGCTTATTGTTGTAGAGAAAGAGTCTGATGTTAATGACATAGAAAATACAGGTGACACTTGTTCTCTCACCCCCCTCTCCCAAAAACCCTGCCTGCTTCATTTAGTCAGGGATGTGCATTTTTGAATATGTGCATTGGGTTACATGTATCGTCTGTTGCAGTGGTTACGATTTCTCATTCCATTAGGTCTGAACTCTGTGCTTGTGATGTCAGCTTTGTGAGACATCTCACCCCCTCCACCCTCCACAAGTTCATCTCACTAGTCCTTCTATCATGTGTGTTATAGAGCAGAAGCAACAAAAAAAGAACTTTTAAAAAGATCAACCCTGTAAAATCATGTAAGACTATTCTTTTGTATATGTTTCTCTCCTTTTGTTTTGTAAAGGGTTTTGTTTAACTTCTTTGATGGTCACTGCAGCACTTTCTGTACATTGACCAATAAAGACTTTCCTTAGAATGAGTGACGGCGTCTCTTTCTTGTTCAAACGGTATTTTGTGTTTAAGCAAAACATTTTTTATTTTTAGGGACATTCTCATTTGTTTCCGTAAAGGCTTGTATCATTATCTTATTATGTATGTGAAGTTATAATATATACAAATATATTTAAAAAGTGAGTGTGTAGTTGTTGCTGTTCATGTTTCTGAATGCTTGTCCAAATCAAACACAAACGTCACTGATTTTTTCATCCGTGAAGAATTATCTGTTTTATAGGCCAATTTCATGCATCAATTTTAAGCATCATTTTTAAATTGTTTCTTTAGCACGACTGTTAGCAAGAAAGTTTTTTATCACGGCACTTTTTATCAATAAGGCTGCTGACCTGGCAGAAGAGGAATCGCTCAAAAATTAAATTTAGTATATTATTTACTTTACCCTGTATAAATGTTTATATTCTGTGGAATGCAAGCGATATTTTGAGATTTTTTTTTTGTGGAAGTGAGTAAATAAATTATACAAGTTTTTGGTCAAACTATCCCTTTAATTATAATTATGCATGTCTTTGGCATTTGTAAAAACTCTCACAAGCAGCTGTGCCATTTCTGTTTAATAACTTTTACACTAAGAAATTAAAAAATCACGTTTGCTCATATTTATCCCTTAAAGTCAAATTGTCCACAGATATGCCACCATAACCTTTGAATAACTATGGAAAATATTTGTAATATCTGATAATCTTGGGCATGATATTTGTTTGAAATCTACCAAATGATTTAGATTTAGATCCACAGAAATAACTCTGATGAAACAGTTTTGAATCTTGGTTGAATCTTCTGGAAATTGCTCCTCCTCGGTTTAAGAAACTGCTGAGGTCATTGCTGAAGGTCATCAGTGACTGAGGAGGAAGTTAATCTGAAACATCAGACGGTGGGTAAAAAAGCACAAGAAAACCTGGAGCTACAGCCGCTGTATCCGCTACAGCTAATAAGATGTGGGAGTTCCCTGCAGGAATCAGTCAGAGAGCATGAAGCTGGAGAGAAGGACCGACACAGGCCTGCGGCTGATGTTCCAACCAAAGGCTGATGGGATGTGGGAGCTCTGAACACAAACCAGAGGCAAAGAGCGTCATCATATGCCTACAGCCCCTGTGATTTATCTACAACATGAACAATGCCGAGTAAAAATCCACATCTCACAAAACAACGTTATTTATCCATCTGCTGTAACTGTTATTTGTTATAAAATGATATTTAAATAATTATTAGCGACAAGAGGAAAAAACAAAATTTCACTCTATAGGTCCCCTTAAAAAAAATAAATAAAACCCTTTAAATGAATGAAACAATAATTAGTCAAATTTTTTAAGGACAAACTTTGTGAAATGTATTGGAGGCAGTTTACCATAGAATAAAATATTCTGCATAATGAGATACAAGATGCATGAAACTTTTGTTCTTCTATGTAAATATAAAAAGAAAGCGAGAGCGATCTGGTTGTTGAGACACATATATACACTTAGTAAGAACAATATAAGTACGTTATACACTGTAATTGTTAATGTATGTAAAGTGTTAGTTTCTCTAATCATTGTTCTTAGACCCTCAAAATGGACCAAAAACTGGAGCATTAGTTTGACATGTAACGACAGGTTTCTGCGGCTAGAGGGCAGCATTGCTCAACTACAGTCTGTGTGAATGTTTTATGTCTGTTTTTTAACACACATCCTAAACAACATGGTTGATCTACACACACATTAAGCACATGAGAAATGAATCAAAACAAACATTGTTTCTGTAACAAGACAAACATGCAAATCAGAAAAACAAACGACTGATGTTCATGTTTGTATGTTAGATTTTAATACAGTAAAACACTGTTTATTTAGTGTCAGTAACATGCTAAACCTCTGAGCAAGGCCTAAACTGTCACGATGTCTCCGTTTACAGCTCATTTTATCACATTTATTACACCATTACATTTTATTACCGATCCTGCGCCACCATTCACCTCTTATACAGTAAAACAGGAATCTGTCATCATTTATTTAGGCGTTTGCAAGTACGTCTGTTCAGGGACCCAGCTAACAATGTGGGGTTGTATTAAGTTTTCATTAAGCAACATAAGTGTTAAAATGCTCTTATATGCTCAAAACATATTTGTATATGCAGCAAGAACGGTATTCAGACGTAAGTCTGTAACGTTTTAAAAACATTGAACTAGCAGCTTAGAAATAACGCAACTGATGACATGACCTAGACATGCTCTATACAGTCTACTAAAGTTACTGGAACAACTTTTAGATAATGTTCAGAGAACGTTCCTGTGCATGGCATGGTAATTAACCAGTGCTATACTATCAGCTGAAGTGTGTTTAATGATGTGTGTGTGTGAGTGTATATGTATATATGTGTGTGTATATGTATATATATATATATATATATGTGTGTGTATATATATGTGTGTGTATATGTATATTTATATATGTGTGTGTTTATGTATATATATGTGTGTTTGTGTTTGTGTGTGTGTATGTATATATATGTGTGTGTATATATATGTGTGTGTATATGTATATGTATATATGTGTGTGTATATGTATATATATATGTGTGTGTGTGTGTGTATATGTATATGTATATATGTGTGTGTGTATGTGTATATGTGTATATATGTGTGTGTGTGTGTATGTGTATATGTGTATATGTATATATGTGTGTGTATATGTATACATGTGTGTGTGTGTGTGTGTGTGACCCAGCATGTGCACCAGGTTAACTCTCATTAGGTGATTCTCCTGGCTGTGAGAGTTAATTAACCTAATTTGAGCTGCACCAGCACAGACACAGATGAACACAAAGGTCTGCTTTGCATTTTTCCAAATAAAGAGGGCTTCACTTTTCCCTGTTTGCATGAGTCATTAGGGAAAGTGTTTATGGGAAAGACACTGAACAGAGCAAGACATATCAAAGCACAGCAGTAATTCACTTGAGTTTCAGAGAACATGACAAATTGAATACGGTGCACATGTTTAACTCGAACATTTTCCAGTCCTTTTACTCAGATAATTCTGAGATCCAATCTGGTAACTGTAGAATGAATAATAAATGGTGACACACATGCTAGGGTAACATTAGCGCTCATTAGCGGATGGCAAAAATCATTAAGCCCGGGTCATTGATTGATAAACCTGTGATGTATTTAATAGGGAATCATTTTGTGGGATGAATTGGAAAAGATGTGTGTGGCCTACCTGAAATTCTGTTGACTGAATTCTATTCTTTCCTCCAGGTCTCTCCAGTGGTCAACTGAGGAACAATGTTATTGGTTTGACGTATTAAAGGCACCAGGTTCTGTGTTTTTTTATTAATGTGCAGCCCCCACTTCTATGGAAACCACTTCCTTTAATTGTTTATGTTTTTTTCACACGTTTTTATTTTTATTTTTTAGGAGGGGGTGAAAGATTAAGGACTTACTTAGTTACATATTACAAAACCTGGTCACAGTTTAACGTGGTGATTCCTGAATTCCTAACAACAAAAGTCAAACCCAGTTTTCCATGAACTTCAGACAATAAAGTTGTTGCTGCATTGTTCTGTTCCACATCCCGTCATGTTTTCTTGTTTTGTCTGGTCTAAAGCATCACATTCATCTCTTGTGCAGGGAATCCAATACAGGCAGAAAAATGTTTCAGTCAATATGGGAAAGTTTAACAAAAAACAGTGAAATAAATATTGTTTTACCCAAATTTTGTGTATTTTTACACTTACATCAGTTCGTAGCACAACTGGTAGAACACAGAGTTGTGAAATCATTGCACAAAGGCCACAATTTTGATTTCCAGGAAACACACAAACTGATAAAATGCCTTCCTTGAATAAACTGTAGGTTGTTTTGGATAAAGCGTTTAACAAACGCATAAATGTAAATGCTTATTCAACTGTAACACTCCTGACTTATCAACATGCTAACAATAAATTCTTTGTGTGGTTTGATTTGCTGCCAAAAATGTAGTGGTGTGTTCAAAATCAGTCCCCTTTGAGGTTCCACGGTGGGTAGAAGATAGCTTAGAAGGTAGCTGCCTATAAAGGCTGCCTGTAAAGACATCCCGCTAGGTTTTAGGACAGCAAACATTAAGTCTTTCAGAAAACTCTAACGCTGCAGTAGAGCTCCTGAGAACAGCGGAGACGCTAAACAGGAGTCTGGGAAAGAAGAGACAGATAGACATAATAGATGGATCACATGCTATTTATACAGGCTGGCTGGAAGGGAACGCGTGAGAGAGGAAAATAAAGAGAGGGAGGGAGAGAACATGTTGACTCTGCACTAATCTGATTCATCTCTCTGCACACTGCCTGTGTGTTTTTCTCTTAAGCTAGAGAGCAAAGCATACAGACTTATTTCAATCTGAAAGCCAAATCCCTTCATTTACCTGTTCAATATTGGACCATAACGAGCTCAAATCCCCAACATCACCTTGACAAATTGCCTGGACGCTTTACACTGCAGCGTTAGCAACAGCAGCTGTATTTCTGGAAATGCTCAGTGTAATATAACATTTTTAAAAGCTACGTAGTTTTGAGTTACATGGAAAGAATGAGATGCTTTAATGGAAATGACCTTTTATGTAACTTCCAACAACGCTGTCCCTCAAAAGAAACGTTTTGTACTCTTGGACTTCCTCCTTTGATAGAAAATCGATTTATGGCACCAGAACGGGAAATCTGCAGCGAGAACATCAAAACAAAAGGTGGCGTCTCCAGTGTTTTTTCAGCCGAACTGATCTGCCGTGTTCTTTTACCCTTGGTAACGTTGTGACCCTAACAGTCCAGGATGCACCTGCGTGTGGAAGCTGAGGTCGCTTAGGACACCAAGATCTTTTCACCAGACCACCGCTGCCGTACAGCGTCCTATTTATACCCTCATTCTCTCTCTCTCACACACGCAAAGGCCGCACACCCACAGGGAAGGAAGCCCTTTGGATGTCTCTCCCGTCTCCCAAGGCCTCTCAGTGGTACATTAGCTTCAGGCTTGCCCTGTTATTTACACCCTGGTTAAGGAAATGGCCACTGGCCCAGGTCTACATAGCATTTGGAGAACCACACTGAGAGGAAACCACTACAATACACATTTCCAAGAGCTCAACAATTGCCTCCTAACGATGAAGGACATAAAACATAAACAACCGGTGATTCCCAAGCCCTTTCGTTAGCATTTGTACACAAACGTAGACGCTCGGACGTTCTCCTAAGACTGGAACACACAGAACCGTTTGTTCCCTTTGGTCGAATGAGTTTGTTAATGATTTAAGACCAGATTTCGGGGAATGGAGGATAAGGAAGGCTAATGTCCTGGCTTCAACCGCAGGCCGTCGTTCCGCGTCTGGAGGCGAGCAATGCTTTGATCGGAGCCCTATCTTTGGACCTGCGCTCTCAGATCTGTGTTATTTAATTACATCTGAGCCAAGTCCAAATGTGAATGAGAGAGGGAAAAACAGAGAAGTCCATTTTTATGCTGCTGCGAGAGGACAGTGTCTTGCCGTCTAGCATTGATTTCCAATATAATAGCTTGGAATGGAATCTAGATACACACTGAACTGAACCAGAGAAAGATTAGACCTATCACGCCATTCAAAGTGAAGTATCAGAAAATTCCTTCTCCATTATCAGGGAAAAAAGCCTTACATTTTGTTGACCTCAATGAAAGCAGAACAGAACGTTCCTCTCACCGCAACATTTGCGCTCGCATACGTTTCTGACCTGAAATTGATCTGGATTGTTAAGTAATTCTCAGTAATAATAGTTCACGTCGAAACGAAAATTCTGTCATTATTCACTCACCCACGTGTCGTTTCAAAACCATATGCTGTCATCTTTTCCTGTGGAGCACGACCGAATCTTCTCACCGTCTCTTGTGGCGAGAGTTCAGACGTCTGCCAAGCTCCAAACGTGACAAAAACACAGTAATACGCCATTAAAGCTGTCCTATAATATATAATATAACATTGTCCCTATAAATGTGCTATAGGGCTTTCAAGTCATAGATAGCTTTGAGTGACCACCAAATTAAACAACAATAATAAATTGTATCAGTATCATTTTTTTTTACAAATCTTTCAGTTTAATTTATTAACACAGGGTAGCAAATTTCAAAGAGGCTAGCAATAGCAACCTAGCTTTAAATCATAAGAAGATAAATATTTATAGAAATATATATGACCACTTAGCAACTGGATAGAAGAAACTTTCAGGATAGAAACTTTCAACAAACATAAGAAAAATGTTTCTTGTACAAATTGCCTTCCCAGTCTTTTAAAGAATATTTGTTCATTCATAAATCGGACTGATCTGAACATTTCCTGAGAAAACACCTGCATGAAATGATTCAGAAATTTTATTCGCTGGAGAAAAAAAATCACAGCATACAGATTCAAAACCTTGTGAGGGAGGGTAAATAACTGAACGTATTGAAGACGGAATGAAAATACCTGAGGTTAGTGACTGTGGTTAAAAACCTCCCACGGATCTTAACTGAGCGTGAGGAGAACGTTCCAGTTCCTCACAGATTTAGGTTAGATAACACTTTTCCAGCTCAGACCGAGACAGACAGGAGAGAGGGCGAGCGAGAGACACTGAGAGAAACAGAAAGCAAGAAGGTGAGAAAGAATGGGAAATTGAGAGAGGAGGAAACTCTCTGCGGATTGTTAGAAGCAATAAAAAGGTGTTATGTAAATAGACCCTGTGCTGTATTTAAAGTTGCAATCCATCACTTTTTAAAGACAAACAAAAATCAGTTATCAGCTCATAAATTGACCTTATTTTACCCGTCTGAGTCTTTCCCATAAAAAGTCAGTTTGTCTTTATTTGACTTTTAAAATATAATGTAAAAAAACTGCTGTTTCATATGTTAAACAGAGATGGCGGTAGAGAGGCAAAAAATATGAATTGCAATGGATTGTTAAGACAAATCCAAACATATTTGAAAAACTGACAAAAAAACGACATCCGTCTCATTCACTTGGCTTTTATTCACATTTCAAATATGCTAATGCTAGCAAGATCTTTACATTCCACCGTGTGCCTCAGAAAACCACTTCCGTCCAAGCATTCAGACAGAATAATAATAATTATAATAATAAAAGCAGCATCCAAGTTTAAAATAGAAAGCCATATGTGATGAGTACGACAGTTCATCTCTGCGCTCGTCCGCACAGTCTCCGTTCATTATAAAGGAACTACAACCTGATAAATAAATCAAAACATCTCGATAGAATCATCGTCAGAACTAAAAATCCACACTCACAATAAATTCAGGGTACAAATTTAGATAGAAAAGTGACTCAAGCCCACAAAGGAAGAAGAAAATGAAAAATCGGTGTATGATTGTTGGTTGTATATGTGCGTATGTATACGTATGTCCTTGGGAATAACATGTCCCCCCAGATCCGTGTATGTTAATGTCCCCATGTGCAGGTACTGACACCCTCCAGGGCTTGTTGTCTGGGCTAAGATTCGTGTGTGATGGATTTTGACTCGGGGGGCCGGCGGGCCTGATTTGCAGCTGCCCCAGACCGCCGTGAGCGTTGACTATACACGGCAGACTTAGCATCCCGGAAAAGATGGAAAACTGTGAGCTTCCAAAGGCAACACAAGGTTACTGTGCTGTGAATGACCCCTTCCTGTGATCTCCAGGGTTTAGTAACACCTGCAGACACCGCAGGAGCACAGAGCAGGTTCACACGGTCCAGTCTGATTCTGTAACACTGTCCTCCAAGCTTCGTCCAAAGCCATCAATAATTTAAACATCTCACGAAGAGGAAAATTAAACAGAACGAAAACAAACAAACATAAAACTAAAGATTCCACCAGTGAGCCACAATGTAAACATTTTCCCTCTACGGCCTGATGGTGGTGGTATAACAGAACCACAGGCTTCCTCTCGGTGTCCGTGTGTCTCTACGCGAGGGCCGCGTCCGGCTCTCACTGGTACTGGAGGTAATTCTTCAGAGATTGGGGCAAAGGCAGGGTCTCAATCTCCTGTAGACGCTCGCGGCCCAAAGCCAACCGCGCCGCACGTCGACACAGGTCCATCAGAGGAAGAGGTTCGGCTACAGAGAGAGAAAACAGAAAGAGAAGATCAACCATTTGAATTGTATTCAAAACAAATCTTCTGTCAATGTCCTGAAGTTCATTTGAGGTGCCACAAAAGGCATCGTTCATCCAATAATAAAAATTGCTGTGGAACACAAAAAAGATATTTTGAGAAATGCCTCAGTGGTTTTGTTTCCATACAATAGAAATCAATGAGTGTCATTGTTGTTTCTTCAAAATATCTTCTGTGCTCCTCAAAAGCACAAGTTCATATAGGTTTAGAATGACATGAGTGAGTAAATGGATACATTTTTGGGTGAACTATCAATTTAAGCCCATCAAGAAACTCTTCAATTACTCACTTTTATGTCATACCAAACCGACATGACTTTCTTTCATCCCTCAAACACTTTTCTGTAAGTTCTCTAATGTTCCTCTCCAGTGAACGGTTGAGTCTAGAACTTCTACACCCAGATCATCCAGTCTGTGAACTGAATTTTAGAACCTGATCATTCTGGTGAACAAAATATTTAGACTTATTTTGTAAACTTTACCATTCGATTCACTGAAGACTCTGTTTACTCTAAATCTGACTTTAGATCTACTTTATATTTTCAGTGTAGAATATAAAAATATGTTCTTCAAAAAAACTTCAAGAATGTCAGTGTTCTTCAAGAAACTTCAGAAGTTACACAGACTACTTTATAGTGCTTTTGTGTGCATCCTTAAGTTTGAAGCTGCCTGTATAAATGGAGTCCTACAGGCTCAGAACAGCATGAGGGGGAGAAAATAACAACTTTCATTTACGGACAAGCTTATCCTTTAAACTCCCAGTGTGTTGTCTGAGGTTTGTTTGTGTTTTTAAGCATCTTGCTCTTCTACATCAGCTGACGGAGCAGTTTGGTAATGGATGGATCTTGCCACTGGAGCTCAGAATCTATCAACAGAGCTGCTGTCTCACAGCAGTGTGCTGCCATCCATCTGCTACCAGCCACAACTTCATACTGACACACAAAAACAGGCATGATGCCACCATCTCTGGTGACCATTAGGACCTTATCAGGACCCGGTTTGATTGCCTCATGTCATTCCAAGGACCTCTGAGGAACACAAAAGAAAATATTATAGCATGTCAGTAACCAAATCTCAGTGACACCCATTGACCTCCCCAAAACCACTGAGACATTTTTCAAAATATCCTCTTTTGTCTTCCTTAGAAGATAAAAGTCATATAGGAATGACATGACATGAGGGTGAACAGTAAAGTATCACTTTAATGGCTAGTATTCAGTATGTGAAGAGAATCAACAGAAAAACAGTTATTACAGTCCAGCTGCTCTCACACAATGCAGGCATCCACAC
>JBAJNP010011870.1:0-14142 GCA_036877545.1 Yasuhikotakia modesta | reverse complement strand
ACACACACACGCTCACACTCACTCACTCTCCAAGTAAAAAGTCAAGGTGCATCTTTTATATTTTTCTACTGATGTTTCTCAGATCGTTTAGATTCCATCAGCAGAAGAGCTCAGAGGAGCGACACCTTAAACCGGCAGAATGAAATCAGAATAAAACTCAGGTCTTTGGCTCCACACACACATATCAACAGATCGTGGCCTTTTGTGACTCATTATTGATTTGATAAGTTTTGCTAAATGCCTTTTCATTTGAACTGTTTTTCTGTAAATGTGAACGGTAACACAGAAACTTCCTTGACTTTGTTCCTATTAGAACCAGAGAACCAGCCAAATGAAAGAGAGTCTAGCATCTGAAATATTGAAGAAGGAAAAAAAGCTACGTTGTCAATAATTCATCTGCTTGATACAAAAGGGCTTTTGTGTTGGAGAGATTTATGTTCTGTGACTAAAGAAAGTTCTGATGGATGATTGAACACTCTGGACCTCAGTTTTCTGTAGTTCTGTGTTTGTACAACACACACCAATACAAAGTGTTTTTAAAATAAACCTGTGTGTTGTGTTTATATATGCGGCAGGCTGTCATTAGCATTTGTGTGGCGTTGTGTACTCCGTGTTGACACTGTAGTTTGAAAAGCCCACATCTTTTGGAAAGGTCACTCATGAGTCAGTGTCCACTGAAAGCTCAATCTAAAACAATGCGCTGTGTGTTTTGGCTGCGCGTCTACAAACAGTTCAGATGACGCCCACAGTCTTCTGTACTTGTAGCTGTCAGTCCAGCAGTGTGGATGGAAGTGCTGTCAAACACCTACCCAGGGAAAGTCTTAATACACGTATCGATCAGCTACAGTGTTGTGATAGTGAGAGTGTGTGGGCAACGAGACGGTGAACTACTTTCAAAATGCTGAATATGTACTTTCGTATGTACAAACTCTCCTGTCTATGCAACCTCTTTATTTATTACGTGCCTGTCTATCTATCTACCCATTTATCTAGCTATCTATCTAGTTAGTTGTCTGTTCATTAATGCTCATGCAATACTCTGAGGGTGATTAGTTAAATAAATACTCTGATTGGTTAAATACTGTGGTGATTAGTTAAATAAATACTCGGATTGGTTAAATACTGTGGTGATTAGTTAAATAAATACTCGGATTGGTTAAATACTGTGGTGATTAGTTAAATAAATACTCGGATTGGCTGCTCTCAAGCAAAGCATCTCTGGTAATAGCTAGTCAGTATTTTTATGTGGTTATATAAATGTTCTGATTTAATGACTTATTTTCTGCTGTCAATGAGCTATTAAATTACTCATTCCATCTATTTCTGTTCTTCATTTAATTGTAGCACAATATAACGTTTCTACAGTGGCATCTCTGCCTCTGGGCCACGGTAACAAGCTGTGAAATTAATCATGACTCGTGTCATTTAAGCAGAAGATGTAGGGATTGTGATGTCAGGGCCGGATCTCATGCTGGGCAAGGGTTCCTCTCTGTTCCTGCTCCTCTGTTATTCCTGAGGTCATTACCCAGTTCCTCGTGTGGTTTGATGTTTGGCAAGGTTAACGTGGTTCTAGATCAGTACATTCTGATTCAGGCAATAACCTACATGTCAAGCCATCTGTCCTGCCAGTGTTCAGGGCAAAGTGTCTTGTGTTAGTAGTAAGTGCTCCCCCTATTGGTAAGAAGACTAACCGAGAGTCCTGTGTTGTTTTGATCTGTTTTTTGGACTGATTGCTGATTGTCAATCAGCTGTAATAACCCACAAATGACGTGGCTTCTGTTGTTCTAAAGCAAAATTTAGAAGCTTTTTTCCAAAAGGGAAATCAATGAGATTTGAGAAATGACCAACATGACCGTGACTCATTTATCTGAATCTCATTTTGAGTCACAGTTCTGATGTAATTTCTGGCTCTGATTGTATCTGGTTGAGAGGATGTTCTGGTGAGGAGAATGCAGGTGTTGCATACATCCAATTTCTGCAGTTTGGACTTTTGAGGGAATATAAAGAGATTATGAATGTGCTTGTGGAAACCTCGACACCAGATGCATGTTATTCATTTTAAATAACGTGGCTCTTGCTGTGACTAGCAATTGCAGATGTTAGCAATGTTATCTGTAAGTGATAAATAAATGATACGCTTGACTGCTGTCACACGCTTTGAAAACAAATATTCTGCCGTCACAAATATCTTTTCTGTATATGGAATATACAAAGTCTCTTCCAGTCCTAGATGCTGATTGGTCAATTCCAGTAAAGCTAATATACAGTATTGTTTATGCTTTCTTTTCCAGAAAACGCCTCGAAACTACACTGGGTACGTTGAGGCTGCTAACGTTTGGCTCTGAAAACCAGGATAACTTTTAAAGTATGTTAGTAAGCATAGCAACTTACTCAGCAACCTGACCTTTCCACAGGTTAGTTATGCTCCAGGGTAAGTTTAGCGCAGGTAATCGTCTTTAAGCTTCATGTTTGCCTCTTTGATGATGACCAAGTGGATGTAAAAGCAAAGATTTGTGCAACATTTTTTTAGTAAACTATTATCAAGTGAAGCTGGTTTCTGGAACAGCCTGTTTAATGTGTACCTGGTTACCATTTACTGCTAAACTGTAAACATTGATGCTCTGTTGAGTCTCTTGCTCTGACACAGAAATCACTACACCTGTGATTTGATTTTATTATGTAGTTTTAAAAACTGATACACCACTGAACAGTGCTGTATAATCACAATATTCTCTGCTCATTATATTCTGTAAAGCACATACTTTGAATACAAATTATGTACAGTTTTTAACACTGCAAGCAGCTTTCAAACATTAAACTAACATCCATATAACCATCCATATATCATATATTTCCTTTTAAATTTCCAAAATGGGCTGAGAACTATTCTTGTCCTCAAACTCTCTTCATTTGGCCGGCTATGTGTTCATAGATTGCACTGGTTTAATTAGTAAAGGCAGCAGTGTCTTGTTTAGTGCTGGGCCAGTGACTGAGGTTAATGTTTATTGTATCTTACAGCTTTGTCTCAGGCATGTTAATGATGCCCTGGACAGATACGACCCAAAAGATAACCCAATTAGGCCCGGACCTTAGGGACAGTGGAAAAATCACCATAACTTGATTGCTAGGAACACAGAAGCTGTTCTGTTATACAAATTAATTACGTTGTTTGTTAAAAAGTTGCCATCAAGCCATTTTTCTATGACAGCTCTGAGTTTTCTAGCCAGGGGAGGTTTGTTAAGTCAACATCATGCGTTTAATCAGTAGTGACTTGATTAAACCTTGAAGTGTGGTCTGACTGTAACCTCTGTTAAATATAGTTGAAAAACAGCATTGGAAGAGTTGATGAAATAACATTCATGCTCACGGCTCTCTGTGTTTCTTTCAGACTGATTGGAAAGGTGGAATGAAGACATTTCTCGTGAATCTTTTGTCCTGAGGGACTGACTGACTAAAGCCCGTCTCATCTCCCTGTCCTTAGTACTTAGTTGCCGTGGAAACCCAGAGGTAACTACTTCCGAGCCTGGAAACGGGAGCGAGATATTGACTCGGTGTCGGAATGCGATACACAAGGTCATCAGTCACATTACATTTCACCAAACACAAACTCAATGGACTCCATTTTTCTTTCGCTCTTCAAAGCATCCAGTTTGCTTGAAATAAGTCACCCACTGGTATTTGTCACGCAGGGCCACAGTTCTGACACCACAGCGAACGGAGCGACTGCAGGAAACGTTCTGTACACAGATGCAGCACTTCTCAGGAATAACACAAGAATCACTTTTCAAACACTGTCATACGTTTTGTTTGAACATTGCAGGAGACGCATATATTCAAAAATAAATAAATAAACAAAAAACTTCTTAAATTCAGACCATAGACTTTAGCAACAGCGTTTCAGCTGAACATCAAATCCAGCTGGTGGATTATCTGCAAACATAAAGACGCTGGATGAGAAAATGAAAACGTTTTGTTTGAATATCACTCTTTAAATGAAACATAATCCAACATTTTTTATAGCTGTTTATTTGAAATGTTAATTGTATTATTGCGTTTGTTAAGCAGAAGTTTCTCTTGTAGAATTTGGTCTGTTGATTTATGTGCTGTGAGACACGGCAGATCCAGTGTTTGTGAGTTAGTTAGATTTCATTTACATTCTGCTTAATAATTTCAGAAAGCACTTGTTGGCTGTTAATGCTTTGAGCAGCTCAACACGAGCAACATTACTGCGTTCTCAGAAACACGCCATGATTCATTTACCAGCACTGCAAACTAAATTAGTTTCACCGTTGATTAGAAAAAAGACCTAAAGTCAAACCTATTGCATGAAATCTGATGTTATTATGTGCATAATAAACCCAAAACACCCCCATCCGGTCCTGTAACATGCAGACAGTGAGATGTTTGAGTCTCAGTGAGCATCAGTGCAGGTCAGACCTCGGAGCAGCTCACTGTCGGTTTGCAGTGCAGACGAGGGCATCTGAACTATGATAATCACTGCATCAATTACACGCATTCGCAGCGCCCGCTTGTTACTCAATATGTATGAGATTAGAGGCCTGAGTTCGATTGCTTTATTCATGTTTGTGAGGGAACAATGTCAGGAGAAATTACAGAGCGCGCTGCTATTTTCTGCACTTTTGTTCCACCGCTGTGTTTTCTTTACACAGACACCTGCTGCTGAAGAGATACAGACTCTTCTGTGCATCATTGCTGCATGCATGCATTTGTTGCGGAGGACATTATGTTGACGTCTGCTTTAAGGTATAAAATATGCATGTATGGATGATGTATAATAATTATGCCGTCTAGTTTGGCTGTAAATGATTTGTGCGTTCTTTAAATTCAGCTAATAAGAAATTAATAAGAAATAGTTCTCAAGCAATAATATGAACAGACTGATAGTATTAGAACGTTTATGTAGAGATTTCATATCTTGTGGATTTTAAAGTTGCCTTCAGCATTCCATGCGGCTACAGTTGTTTTTATTTAATCACTTTTATCATCTTGTTTAATTTTTCGTGCCATGAAAGTGTTTTTATCTCAACCCTTCAGATCTCCATGAACAACTGTGTGTTTGTCAGGAACAATGTTTTGAATGCACATGTTCCTCAAGGCTGCAGCGTTTGTGATGTTATTGTACGTTACAGATTCTTCACATCAGGGTTTTGGTTTTTGGTGTTTAAAGCACAAGATCTTCAGGATCGAGGAGTAAATGATGCTTCTTAATCCATAACTCATCTCCTGCTGTCAGGAGAACCCATTTCAGTCCATGTTCCTGTTTGCTCCTGCAGAACGGCTGTGGTCTTGTTTTGTTTCAGCAGGCTTTACCTCGTCAGCTGCACATTTTGCTCTTGTTGTCAGGTTGCTGGTTGCACATGGACTCATGGGAGAAGCCGGTGAGTGATCTGAGGTGACAGCGCAGCACGGCAGCAAGCCAGCGAGAATTTATCCTCCCCCCCACACACGCATTTGTGCGACGTGGCCCAGCCAGCGTCCCCTGGGCTTCGAGGACTGGAGTCATGGGAGATGGTGAGACCCCAGGGTTCATCATTTAATTATTTGAGACAGAAAGAAAGAAAGAGAAGGTTTTAATAACACCATAAACGTTCTTTAATGGCAAGCACACATCACTGACACACACAAACACACAGAGCTGTGGATTGGTGGAGGAAATTACATTAGCATGACTGTGAGCTGAAGGCAGTTTGATACTCATGCAACCTGATTGCAACAGGAGAAGCGTGAGGGATGGAGACGCTGATGTCCTCCAGCCTGAGGAAATGTTTATCCAAATGAGAACGGAGAGAGGGAGCGCTCGCCTGTCGCAGCCACTGCATCGCTTCAGCGCGCTGGGGGACATGTTTTCTGTCGCTCTGATTTTCAACTATTGTTTTTGCATAAGCTGTGTGATGGGGGTGATAACAGTGATGTGATGATAATGAAGATGAAGCTGGTGATAACAGTGGTGGTGATAACAGTGGTTGTCGTGGTGATGATGATGTTACAGCTCTAATGGCAGTGATAGAGATATCATGATAACAGTGATAATGTTAATGCAGCTGATGATGATGATAAACATGATTTACGTGATGTATGATGTAATATGAACAGTCTTTATTAAGTCTTTAGAAAATTATGAAATGACAGAAATAACATGGTAACAGAGATGATGGCTGTGATGATTAAACATAACATGGTAACAGTGACAATGAGTTTTTATGTGTGTTTATATTTGTTTATATGTGTTTATAATGTTATACTTATTTCAAAGTGACTGAGGAGAAGCGCTGAACACATTCAACAGAACACGCAGATGTGTAACAGAGACGTTACAGTCACTCAATGCTCATCCAGACATAAAACATCTGGCCACATTAAACATCAGCTAATCCTTGATAAAAACAGAGAGCAAAATATTGTGTGAAAGTGTCACACTGACTTCTCTGGATCAGCTGTGTGTGTGTTTTAAATAAGGCTAATCTATGAACGCAATCACAACATAATACTGATGAGACTGACACTGTTTAATGAGACAGCAACAGAAACTTATTTACATTATTTTATTTATTTCATTATATTTCATTTTGGCTCAAAATGAACATCTCAATTTTTATTCAGTACAGATAAGTAATAAAAAGTCATAAAACTTTTACCCAACATTTGTTTGTGTCACTATAGCTTACATGTTTTCTGTTTCATGATAAAAGAAACACTTGGATATTCTGTTCAACGCTGAAGAAATGAAAACAGTGTTTTGGTGTTTCCCCACACGGTGTTGGAGGCAGAGTAATGAAGACAGAATGTTCATTTTTAGTTGAATTACTGGATTCCTGCAAGATCAACAGAACAGGACAGAAGCAGGTCGCTGTCATTTTAAACACATCTCAGCTCATTCCTCTAATAAATGAAGCCATTTTCATGACCAATTCAGACTGTCCAGACTGGGATTAAATAATATTTCAGTTACATATATTTTTATTTATTTGAATGTCGGGCCACATGTACGTCACTCACTGGAAATTCCCCAAGCTTCAGTGAAGCAGGAGACATCTGTCAAGATTAGAATAACCTACAATTATTTTGCCTGCATTACAACACAGGCAGCAGCTGAAATCTCTGAGTGATAAATACTTAAAAATATAACAAATCACACCGGCATGTGGGCAAAACACAAAAGAGAACATGGGGGAAAATAAGGGACTAAGATGGAGAGACAGACAGGGTGGGAAAATAACATCAAAGAAAGAAAACTTTCACTTTCTTAGGATGAGACAACAGCTTAACCTCAGCTTCTGCTCACTGAGAGAGTTAATGCCCTGAGAGAGAGAGAGAGAGAGAGAGAGACCAGGAAACACTTCACAGAGGACCTGAGTGAAGACCTGTAATGCGACTGCAGGACTTAATGTTTTTCCACGTGTTAGTTGAGAAGACATCAGAAGAAACTCGATTTTTAAATCAGAGTCTAACGCTAAGTGGAGTGAATACGATCAGGTAATATGTTTTCAAGCGCTGCGGTTACGTTACATTCTCACTCCATTGATTTCCATTTATAAGCATGTGGATGTTCAGACTGAAAACAGCAGCTCAGGTTTGTGGAAATCTAACCTGTGAACTTGTGGACGTGAAGACGTGACTGAAAACAACAACACTGTCATATTCATTATATATAATTATATATTATATCATTAAGAATTTATTAAACTCCTAATTCTTTCCCACCCTAACTTCCTGTTTGAACAGGAAACAGAACAAATAACACCTGTAAATTATTTTATCAGCCTTCACACTATTGTGCACATTTTTCTATTATGTGGTTTTATATCCGCCATTTCCTGCAGTCTGAACTAAACCTGATGCACCATTAGTGACACTCAATTACTGTGTGTGGCCAACCTCTCTCTCTCTCTCTCTCTCTCTCTCTCTCTTTCTCTCTCTCTCTCTCTCTCTCTCTCTCTCTCTGACAACACATATATCTGGATTGATCTGGAACGTTCTTAGAACATTTAAAATAACATTCTTAATATTTTGTTGCTGGAAACATCAGGAAAACATTCTTACAACCTTAAATTTTTTGCTGGGTAAACAGATAGGAAGTGATTATTATTAAGAAATCACTAAACATTTGCCACAAAAAAGCAAATGACAAACGTCTTCATAAAAAAACATCCAGAGTTTGATGTTAGCATGTTGCTACTAACATGAAATTACAGAAAACCAGCTCAGTCCATACATTCAGACATGCTTCAAAAGCTAGAATGTGTGGCGCTCACACATAATGTCTGAAATTCTTGAGTATTTCAGAACTTTGATGAATGCAGGAACATAAACGCTGTCTGTCACACATTCACCTTAAACTTCTCCAGCTTCATTCTCTACACGGCCTTGTCCTCCATTAAGTTTAAGAGGCAGAGCAGTTTAAAGAGACGCCCTTCAACAGTGTGTACATCAGCACTTTAAACCTGTGCGCTGTCTATAAATTCATCCCCTGGCAAATCGCCTCACAATATAATTTTAATTACAAATTTGAATAAGCACAAACAGTAAGAGACACTAAAACCAGCATTGCTTGCAGGTTCTTAATTAAGAGTGTTGTGATGAATCTATTTTCTGCTGAAACGTTGATCCGACGCTCTAAACAAAAGCACAGGTCTGATGTTCAGACATGTAGGATGATTACATGTTATTATTTATGCCTCAGTTTGTAAATTTGTAGAGCGTGACGTTGTTCCAGGGTTTTTCACAAACATGTTCAATGGATGATATAAGACAATCAGAAACGCACAGAGCTTTAGTTTAAAGTGTTGAGCTTCATTGTGTGACTCATCCTGCAAACTTTGTACTGCAACCATGAAAGAGCTCAAATCATGTTGTGTACTTTGAGTCATTTGTTATTTATTGATGGAGTAATAATCCCAGAGTTACGGTAAAAAGAGGCGACTGGAGATCAAATATATCACAGAGACTTTGGGATGAGCTTTTCTGACTTGGGACTAGTAACCGCCTAGCAACTGACTAGATTGCCATGACAACCACCCAACAGCTCTCTAGCTTAACACAAGTCACAATTCTTCAAAAAGTTTTTGAAATTTGTCTTCAAATTTTCCTGTTGTGATTTTTGCATTTTTATTTAGTCAGTCTGATATCTCAGGATATTTGATTCTCATTATTAGCTTTTCACGCTAGACTCAAGGCTTGTGTTGCATACTGTACAGCTTTGTGTACTTAATGTAGATTTTATGAGGCCGCTGTTTGGTTTGTTTTTGTAATATACAGTTAGTCAGCTGTAATTTAGGCTCTTATAATGCATGCTACCTAACAACACAAGCAGGGTTTGTGTGTGTGCGCGTTCTCTTTAAAACATTAGGAATCAAACTACTAGCATAACCATTATAATGTAATTTTCAGGTCCATAAAAAGATAATAGCCGTACAAATATGAAATCATTACAAAATTGCATCATAACGTGATGTTAATATTTTCAGCATCATCAGAGTCAAACCCACATTCACTCACATTTTTATAAAGTGGAACATGTATAACATCACAACAATAAACGTTTGAGCAGAGCCGGCCGTCGGCGGCGGGATTTAATCAGGTGAGATAATGGATCTTTTTGATTGCTATAGTTCTCCCCTCACAGTGAGGGTTTAGAATTAGGAGAAAATTCCCCTACGTCACTGTATTCCCCCGTCATCCACAGAGCCCCAGAAATAGAGTGAGGTTAAGAGTAGCATCTGGGAGTAATTAATACTTAATTAGTGTGTGAGGTGTTGAGCTCTTGTTAGACGGGACATTAGGGAGCGTCTCCTATCTCCTAAATATATGCTGCATTCTTCCAAAAACTGACTACACGCAAAAAACCTTCCAGCCTGTATCTGACATTTAAACACAGGAAACAGGGAGTAAACAGAAAAACTGAATCATATGTTTCAGCACCTTGTGTGTCATTTTCACCAAACAAACAATTATTCCAAAAGCCTTTTGATTGTTTTTGTGATTTACATACTGCAGCATCTTGAGATTCACTGTTTAATACAGTAATGAGTCAAGATAAGAGTCACATTCAGTGGCCTTGCTTTAAGCCTAAAGAGATTTTAAAAATCACCAGCCCTAAGTTTTAAACGTGCATGTCTGTCCTTCACAACTTGTGCCATGAATTGTATCTGTCATGTTTGTGGAGTCTGTTGAGAAGTGATGTGATGTTAACAAATTGCAACCACATACACTTTAAAACACTTTAAAAACATGTTAGCAACACCCTGGCAACCACTTATGTACTGTAGAACAGCTTTGTGCTCGTGAGTTTTGCCCAGGCAACCACCACTCACATTTTCTACAGAAAATATAAAAATGTAATTTGTTTTATTAGAACAGGGAAAATCAATAAAGTTAAAGTTGTGCCTAATTTTAAATGTGCAAACCTTCTGATTAGACAAATGAAATGTTCATGTGATCAAAACAGCCTTGACTCATCACAGGTGAGTCATGCAATATTTGGAAAATGTTTGAGAATTCTAATGATACATTTATGAGGCTTTTCTGATGGGATCTGGGATAACTTCATTAGTCCTGTGTGGAGAATCGTGCACATTACAGCGTGTGTTTCAGAGCTTATATTCACACTGAAGAAAAATACAAGTTTCATTTTTCACTTGGTGCTGGTGACGACATAAAAACAGAAACAATAAGAATTAAAAAGTAGAAAGTAGAAATAAAAGATAAAGTTACAAATAAGTAAAACTATATATTTGGTATATTTTAACTATATATTTACCCCCCCTCCCCCCCACACACAAGGAGATAGAGAGATTTGTAGAAAGGAAGATAGATGGAAAAAGTTGAGTTGGCAAACATGCATCATGCTGGGAATGTATAAAATATAGATTTTATTACAATATTATTTTCATTTTTGTTCTGTCAGATCCCCTTGGCAATATTTTGTGTATCTGTTGTAGCAGACAGTTATTGCTTCAGACGCTGTAATAACTGCACACACTTGAGACAGGTCAGAATCAGCCACAAACCCGTCACCATCACAACCACAATGAACATCACCATAACAACCATCACCATAACAACCATCACCATCAGTCACCGTCACGGCCATCAGTGGCTGGTTTTTAAACTCTTCTGATCATCTCTCAGTTCTCAAGCGTTTATCTTCAGCATCTGTCGGCCTCACGTTTGTTTTCCCACCGTTCTCCTGTTTTTTCTTCTTTCATGACCAGAAGTCAAAATCCTTTCATACAAACCGCAGGCGAGCAACTGCCTCAGTCCCTGAGAGACACTTACTAAAACAATACAGACAACCTTTTATTATCGTGGTACCTTATTACTTTTTAACGAGTATAATCCTAACATGCTACGGCTCATGAATAATTTAGGGAGTGACAGCAGAAAGGGAGGCAAAGTTTCAGAGCACCGGTTTATGACTTCAGCTGCGGCGCTTATAATTAAAACCGTTTGCAGAAAAAAAGCTATTTAATTGCACCATCATTGATCCGCTGGAAAGGTGAAGTAAAGCCTTTGAGAACTAGTTAATAACACGGTGACACGAGCGCGGGTCTCAGCCACTCGTGATCTTTGCATCGCTGGTGAAATGGAAACACGTTAGCAATGGTGTCGGTTCAGAACACGCTCATTAAAAGCCAATACAAAACAATTACTGCTCCATAGACTAGTTTTACTGTAAATTACATCGTATGAATGGGTGTAAAATGGATTATAAAGATAAAGGTCTGCAGGGGAAATACTTGTTTATCGCACTGCTTTGCCCCTCTGAGGAGAAATACAGGGTGTCAGGAGTTTGTGTGTGTGACCCTGCGGTGTTGTGTGAGACCTTCCCATGTCAGAGCAACAGAAAATGTTGTTTGATAAATGACTGAAGAGCAAATATCTGTGAAATCTGTGAGTCACCAGAACAGACAGAGACTCAGGAGTGACTCTGTCAGGTGAGGAGAGAAACATGAAAACGTGTGTGTGGTGTGTTTAAGAGCTGAAGATTGTTGTACACGTGTTGTGTCACCTTAAATTCTTACATGTTGCTCTCTGTCTCTCTCACTTTGTTTTTTTCTCATCCCAGAGGATCTATTTACAGTAATGCTTGGATCCGACAGACACGCTCACTGTATGGAAAGAACACAGATGAAGATCATTTAAAATGTCTTCATGTGATCTACACATCACACAGCTCTGACAGGAATGACGTCTAACTGATAACAGGATAAAACAATAAACTGATTAAACTAATTATTTTTATGCAGGATGAAATGTATCTTTAATACAAGTTTCCTCTTGTTTTTATTTTAAACAGGTTAACATTAAATCAAACAAAGAGTAATACCACATACAGAGTGAATTTGTGTCATTCAACTCATTTAAAACAAGTTAATAATTCATCCTCATAAACAGCAGAACTTTAATGAACCACGTAACTATTATCTGTAATACATTTTAAAGAACAATACAACTGCATCAACAATAATGACCAATGAGAACAAGCTGCCCTCACTGTGGTGTTCGTAACACATCACCACACAGCTGTGTGTCCTGACAAAGTGTTTTCATGCCGGTTTATCACATTTACTTACATTTCTTTTGTGAGACGCTGTAGGAAGGGGTCTGATCAGGCAACATCCACAGAGAGCCACTCATTACAGTTTAACACACAACCATCTTCAGCCGTTAACAGATCAGAGCGACTCACTGGAGCGAGACTTTCCCTCAGGGCAGTGAGTCCCCAGTGCAATGAGATCATTAAAATAATCAAATTACAGCCAGTACGAAAAAATCACCAAAGCCCAAAGTTGCTTAAGACTATTATAAAAAGTGGCAGTAATGTTGCTAAGAATAATAGTCATTGGGAGTTTAAACAGACCCCGAGCGACACACACTTTGTGATAACAGGCACAAAAATGACTCGATTCGTAACATTAGCACAAATTTGTGAATATTTTCATCACTTAGCAAAGACAAATTTGGCTGACTCCTGTAATGAAGGTCAGTACATTATCTGCGTTCTGCGTTTGATCGTGCGATTCGATAAAATGCCTTTCTGACCAACTAAATAAATAACAAACAAATTAGAAGGGCAAAGTTTGGTTCACGCAAAATAAAGATCTTGACTCTAATTACGAATCATTTCATTTTCTGTTCCTGCGGTGCACATAATAATATCTCCTTTGAGGCTGTCTGTTATGAAAATGCCGTTTAATTTAAAGGAGAATTAAAACTGCAGTAATTACTTTATACTCTCATCTGATGATCTTTATTGTTGGCTAAAAAAAAATTTCATTTCTCAAGGGAGTTTGAAAATAAGAGTCTATTTCCCCTGCCTCTTCATCAACTTTGCACCAGAGTCTCAGAGACGAGCAGAAATGTTCTCATTTGAACCAGTAATCTGCTTGTCATGGCACCATCAAAAAGCTTCCAAATTAATCACAGCAAACGCGAGTTTTGTGTTAGATCTGTGAAGCAGCGTTCGTGCCATCAGTTACCAGCGACTCTGCTGTGATTACAGTAGATTTTATTTTCTTTAATGAATCTAATATTGCCTCTTTTCTTCCATCTCTTTCGTTAATTGGATTATAATGTCTGTCTCCTTTAATGTTTGGGAAGAATGAAAAATGAAAAGAAGTCTTTGCGCTCGTATCTATAAAGAAAGTTTTCTTTACTCCCCAAAGATTAAACCGAGTTCTTTATTTGTTAACAATCTCACTCTTGACACAGAATGATAGGAAATGAAAGGATGACAAGTAATCACTGAAGCATTCGTTTTTTTGTTCTACTTTGCTAGTGCAAAGTCTGCAGAAATAAAGAGGACGGGGGAAACAAGAGAGAGAAATAAAAAATAATTCATTTTGCATTGACTCACTTCAAGATGCTGTTGTCTGAATGATCAGTCACCTCTAAATATAGAGGAAGACAGAACAATGCAGAACTTTGAGAATATGATGCCATTGTGAGAACATGTGAATGTTCTGCATGTCTGCACCAGCCAATCAGTGTCATCGCTGTTCGTTTCAGTGGACATCTGTGAGACTACATGTTCAAACTTTTTACTTCCCATCATCAGTTTTCATTTTTTAGAAGTTTACTTCCATCAGCTATCTAGTACAGTTACAGTATCTAGTACAGTTA
>JBAJNP010011867.1:0-14144 GCA_036877545.1 Yasuhikotakia modesta | reverse complement strand
CTTGATGGTTACCTTGCTTGCACCTCTGACAACATGGAACTGCTTCACTCTTTCCCAGCCATCAAGAAGCTGTTTATCAAGTTAAACACAGCACTGCCTGCCTTAGCTGCATGTGAACGGCTTTTTAGCTGTGGTGGTCTACTGTTTACATCCAAACGAAGCCGGATAGATTCTGTGAACTTTGAAACTGAGTACTCTGATTGTTTTTTTATATGGGAACTTTATACTTTTACTTAGGTAAAATTTTAACACCAATACTTTTACTAGTAATTGAGTATTATTTTTGCAATGTAACAGTATGTGTACTTGAGTACAAATTTTCAGTACTCTTTCCACCGCTTATATAAAGGTGTAGGCTAAAATAATGAACATAAGTTTTATGTATAAACAAACATGGCATATTTTGTGCTATTTCTTAACAAAAACGTGTTATTATTTGACTATTTTAGAAACGGGTGGACCGGAATGTGACTTTAATTACCATTATAAATCGTGGACAATAATAAAAAACAATGGGTTGATGTGTCTTAACTCGAAGGTCAAACTTTAACTCCGGTAAAGTTTAACAGCGCAGTGTGTTTCTGTAAAGCGTATCTTACCCAAAGCTTATTATTATGTATTAGGGCTGCCTGTGCTCCGCTCATCTACACATTGTTTGGTTATACATTTATTCGCAAGGAGAAGCCTCAAATCAATGCGTTGTCACACCAAAATGAATAGTGTAGCGTAGTGTAAATTAACAAAAAACTTTCCGTATTCTCATTGACCTACATGGAATTCATAGCAAAATTATTGCGTTTGTTAGCTCTAACAAAACGTGTTCGGTCTTATTAAGTTCATGGACCGAGAAGCAACAGCAGTGACGTATTATAAATATGTATTATTAATACAAATAACGGAGCTGAATGGATATTCATGCCTTCAAAAAATGTGTTGTTGGATCTTTTAGCTCTAATAAAACATGTATTCGGTCTTAATAAGTACATGTAACGAGAAGCAACAGCAATGAAGTATTATAGATATGTATGTATGTATTATTATTATAAATAACAAATAACCGAGCTGAATGGATATTCTTACCTTCTAAAAAATGTTGCTCGACCGGTCAGAAGAAATTTTGTTGGATCTTATGCCCCCTGACAGTGACGTAGATTCGTCGTGACGTCACAGGAAGAACAGTTATGTGCTTTGGTGCGTCCAATGGACTGTTACATTAAAGTTTAAAAAACAATATATTTCACATATTACACATAAAACAAATAAATATCGAACCTATTTATTTAATAACAGCAATTAAAATATTTAGATATGAAAAATAACATCTTGATAAATAACTTTGTCATTTTTTTTTCAAATGTATGAATTAATTTAATAAAATGTAAATGTTTTATCACATTATAACTTTTTAATTCAAATTTGTTAGAAAGTTTGCTAGTATGTTACCTTTGTAACATACCTACCAAAACTGACCTTAAATGTTTCTTGGGAAAGCCAAAAGGCAAATGTTTGACCTAAAAAAATGCCAAAATTCAATAATTCATGTGATTATGTTTGCATTTCCAAACATTTCCCGAAACCCTTGTTGCAATTACATGTCCAGGTTCACACTCTCCACAATCAAACTCTTAATTTAGGTTCAAAAGCCTTTTAAAGCAACAGCAATGTAACTTCCTGTGGAAGCTACCATTCTGATGTGAGGTCGGGGGAGAATTAAGGAACAAGCTGTTTTGCCATTTAATTTGTTGTTAAACTCTCCTCTGTTAATGGTTGTGTTGTCAAAGTCAACTTAATTGTCAATTCTGCTATATGTACAGTTCTGTTTCTCTCAGACCCATGGGGTAAGAAACCAACATTACAAGACAAAGAATTAAGTGTGTTTGTGTGCGTGCACGGAGTTACAGTTTGGTAACTCTAAAGGCAGGGCAGAGAGGGAGTTTTCTGACAGCTTGGTGGTTGTAGCTGTTCTCCAGTCTTGTGGTTTGGGCCTGGAGGCTGTGAAGTCTCCTCCCCAATGGCAGAAGACTAAAGAGACCTTACAAGATGTGTCCCCTGCTATGCTGAGTGCTTTCCATCTTAATTGGGTGTGTTACATGTCTGTGAGGAAAGATGATGTGGCACTCATTCAATTCAATTCAGATTTATTTAATATTTTTTTACAATAACATTGCTCCAATGTGGAATGATTTTCCAGACAATTTTCAAAAGGAATTGCAAATTGCATTTGCTTTTTCCAAATGTGGACGCAAAAATTGTGCCATAATCCAAATGCAAATATTTCATTATTGTTTGCGTTTTCGCTTTCATATGCGCACAGTGACTGCCAAATTTCAAACGGAAATGCAAAGTCTACTTTCGTCTGTATTTGCTACGATTTTCGTAGCGACCCTGTTATATTTAAATAACAATCTCAATTTCCAGATTAGGCTTCTCACTCTCTGCGTCACGTGTGTAACCTGCCAAAACTCAAACGCAATCGCAAATCCTTTTGCATTTGAATTTCCTTGGCGCTACACAAAACCTGTCAATCAGCGTCGGAGGTGGGGCTATACTGTGGGGCGTGGTTGAATTGGGAGTGACGTCATTCGCGGGCACCAGAATTAAGTTTTGCGCTCCAGTGGCGTAGATGGTTAAGCGCATGTCCGTGTCTTTATTGACGCGGTTTGACTGAAATTCGAATCCGCCTTTTGCCACCCGAATAGGTGGCATCTATTTAATAACTTTAATTATCATTTGCACGTATTATGTTATTATTGTACTGTTTTATCATTTTCTATAATACTGAGGTGCACATAATCGCAACTTTTTGCAATGAGTATAAACTGCAGAAACCCATGCTATTTTAACAGTGTAAATAGCATATACCTTCTAGTAACAAATTTGTTTATAGCATTTTACCCTCTTAGCACTGGGTGCAAAGAAAATACTTTTTTGTTGCTATTTACACGGTGTTAATAGAAGGCGAATGCTATTTACAAGAAAAACACAATACTTTTATATGTTAAATTCATATTCGCTTTAGATAAAAGCATCTGCCAAATAAATGTATGAATTATATGAATGCAAATGAATTATACAGGTCCTTCTCAGAAAATTAGCATATTGTGATAAAGTTCATTATTTTCTGTAATGTACTGATAAACATTAGACTTTCATATATTTTGGAGCTCCCCTCCAACAATGTGGCCGGCAGTTTGCACAACCCTTTGCAGAGCTTTGCGGTTGCCAGCAGTGCTGTTCCCAAACCAGGTGGTTATGCAGCCAGTCAGGATGTTCTCCACAGTGCATGTGTAGAACTTTCTGAGGATGCTGGGGCTCATTCCAAACTTCCTCAGCTGTCTCAGGAAGAAGAGGCGTTGGTGTGTCTTCTTCAGCACAGCATCTGTGTGGGCAGACCATGACAGATCCTCACTGATGTGGATGCCGAGGAACTTAAAGCTGCTAACCACAGGCGTCTTTTGATGGTGATGGGAGTGTGTTCTCTGCTCTGCCTCCTGAAATTCACCACCAGCTCGTTGGTCTTGTCGATGTTGAGTGAGAGGTGGTTCTCCTGGCACCATTTTGTCAGGATGCTCACCTTCTCTCTGTAGGCCGTCTCATCATTGTCGGTGATCAGGCCTATCACCGTAGTATCGTCAGCAAATTTGACGATGACATTGGAGCTGTGTGTGGCTGCACAGTCATGAGTGTACAGAGAGTACAGAAGTGGGCTGAGAACGCAGCCCTGAGGGGCACCAGTTTTGAGGGTCAGCGTTTTTAAAACATGAGGGAAACAGATTTTTTTTAAAACAGATTTTTTAAAACATGAGGGAACAACAGACAGAGAGAGGGAGAGTATATAAATGTCTGTGAAGACTCTGGCTAGCTGGTGTGCACATGCACGGAGAACACGGCCTGGGATGCCGCAGCTTTGCGGATATTCACCCATTGGAAGGATCGGGTTACATCCGCGACAGAGTATGTGCTCGTCTCTTCTGCAGCAGCCGGGGGAGCGCTCTCTGTGTGGGCAGCGCGAGGGCGGCACCTGTAATATGTTAAACTAACATTTAAGCTAAGTATAGTCGTGGCCAAAAGTTTTGAGAATGACACAAATATTAGTTTTCACAAAGTTTGCTGCTAAACTGCTTTTAGATCTTTGTTTCAGTTGTTTCTGTGATGTACTGAAATATAATTACAAGCACTTTATACGTTTCAAAGGCTTTTTCTGCAATTTGACTGGGCATGCTCTCAATCAACTTCTGGGCCAAATCCTGACTGATAGCAACCCATTCTTTCATAATCACTTCTTGGAGTTTGTCAGAATTAGTGGGTTTTTGTTTGTCCACCCGCCTTATGAGGATTGACCACAAGTTCTCAATGGGATTAAGATCTGGGGAGTTTCCAGGCCATGGGCCCAAAATTTCAACGTTTTGGTCCCCGAACCACTTAGTTATCACTTTTGCCTTATGGCACGGTGCTCCATCTTGCTGGAAAATGCATTGTTCTTCACCAAACTGTTGTTGGATTGTTGGTAGAAGTTGCTGTTGGAGGGTCTTTTGGTACCATTCTTTATTCATGCCTGTGTTTTGGGGCAATTGAAGTGTAATTGAGCCCACTCCCTTGGATGAGAAGCAACCCCACACATGAATGGTCTCATGATGCTTTACTGTTGGCATGACACAGGACTGATGGTAGCGCTCACCTTTTCTTCTCCGGACAAGCCTTTTTTTTTCAGATGCCCCAAACAATCGGAAAGAGGCTTCATCAGAGAATATGACTTTGCCCCAGTCCTCAGCAGTCCATTCGCCATACTTTTTGCAGAAGATCAATCTGTCCCTGGTGTTTTTTTTGGAAAAAAGTGGCTTCTTTGCTGCCCTTCTTGACACCAGGCCAGCTTCCAAAAGTCTTCGCTTCACAGCTGAATCCTCTTTAATAGAAGATCCTGGTGCTTGCTGGACTTTCTTGGATGCCCTGAAGCCTTCTTAACAAGAACTGAACCTCTTTCCTTGAAGTTCTTGATGATCCTATAAATTGTTGATTTAGGTGCAATCTTAGTAGCCACAATATCCTTGCCTGTGAAGCCATTTTTATGCAACGCAATGATGGCTGCACGCATTTCTTTGCAGGTCACCATGGTTAACATGGTGACCTGTTTTTGGTAAAATATTGCTAAAGAATTTGTTTTTGGTAAAATATTCCTAAAGAATTTATGCACAATAGCAAAACATCATTTATATGATTTGTGTATAAAACTAAACATATTGTACAGCTATACACACTACAGGACAAGAAAATTGACATTTAATTTACTTGGATTGGATAAACTGTGTAATGAATTCGTAGGTGTAAGTTTCAATTAATTTGTCTTGATCAATGGAATATGTTACCACTGAGACAATATGTCCCTTATGTTTCTGCATCAGTGCTTATTGGAGGAATTAAATTGGCAGACCAAAATCCATGGAGATTTTGTTCATCTGGACACTTCTGAAGTGTCCTGAAGGATTCTGAAGTTAATTAAACACATTTATATAATAACCTTGAATTAATATCTTTAAATCATAATTAGCCATCAGATTTTTCTGATTATGTCCAGCAATGTCGTTGTTCATTTCTGCAGTATTTATGCAATATTTCTATTCCCAGGTTTGCCAAATCCTAATTAAACCATCTTAATTAGTGGGCCTGGAAGTTGGTGTCTTTCTCCTTATATTACGTACTTTACATTTATTTTCTCCTTGTTCTCCAGGGAGGTAAGATAGTGTGATGATTCCATTGGGTTTGTCTTTGTTGGGGTAATTTAGTCTGAGTTTGTTAGTGTAGGCAGCTGTGCTGCCTATATTGTAAATATAACTAAAAGTTGTTAGCCAAGACATAAAGCAAAGTGACTACAGTATATTCACAAAATGATGTGACCTTGACTGCCTTATTGCTAATTTTAAATTTTAAAAAACTGTGGTAACATCATAACCAGTATTATTGTTTACTGTTAGAGTTTGTTAGTTTTTGTGAGAGTACAACTCTGTAGAGTACTAGTGTAATCTGTTGGTTACTGCTGTGCTGTTTTTAGATGCATTACAAAAACAATTGTCCAAACCTTCTTCATTAGACAGCCATAATATAGGAACAGAATGTTTGTCAAAATGGTTCCAGTGTACATGGCAGCTTGTTGACTGTAATGGAAACAAGTAATGGAAATCTAATATTATGTGATCTAAGTTAGTTTATTGGCATGAGCTTTGCTAAACAATAACTTTTTAGAAATTAGTATGGAGCCAATTTTTACATCCCAAAGCACATTTTCAGTCATAATTGGACTAACAAGATTCTAGACCCTATTTTACATTAGTTGGGTGTTTTGTTTAATAAATCCTAAGTAATATTCTCTGTAATACGATAACCAAATGTACTGTAAGCAGAACAATTTGTATTCTATGATGATTCTGTTTCCTACAGTGACGTACTGACAGATACCTTATTTAATATGCATGCAAATGCACATATTCATTATAAAGCGTGTCATATTGCATCAACATCCAGCAAAAACAAATATGTTCTCACCCTTCCTATAACCCATATTATGGTCTACCATGACTCTAGCCAACAGACTGCAACCTTAACAGAGGCAATATCAGTATTTTTTAACAGTTTACGTTTAGCTAATTCAACAATCAGTCCTGCCTTTTAATACACAACAGTATCAGGCAGTCATTATAGCTTGTTGTGTGTTGCCCGAACATCACAGAATACTGCTATCCTCAATTTAAATTGATGTCTATAGCACTTTTCATAGTTTTTCCACTGCTGCCAAACAGCTTTACAGAAATTCATTGTAGATCAAACAGCTGAGATGTAAAAAAATAATATAGCAATAAGGACAAATAAAGAAATAAAAATCAGGGCAATTCAAATGTTTTTTTATATTATTTAAAGTAGTCATAGTAACTAAAATATAATTATTTGTAGGATTGTAATTTGATTAAAATCCATTATATTAATTATGCTATTAATCCAGCATGTGTGTCAGTTTTTTCCTATGACGTAGTTTGCCAATGCTAATGAAATAAAAATACTATTGTAATTTTATTATCATAAATTACAGATTAATATTTTCACAGTGCGCTTAACAACCAGCAATACAAATCAGTTTTGTACTCAATCAGTACAATATTTCAATCATAGCCTTACTGTAGCTCAGCTGGTATCGCATTGCGATAGCAATGCAAAGTTGTGGGTTCAATCCTAGGGAATGCAAGTGAATACTAACAAAGTATTCACTGAAAGTAAATGTAAATAAAGAATAGGAAAAGTCACACACATTTCCATAACTTACACATCTATTACATAACATTTTCATTGTTTCAAAATGCTTGAAGGTCTTTGGCCAATGTTACATAGGATGCGTTTTATGTTTTTCAGTTTCCTCTTTCTGTTTCTTATTTTCTTTTCTGTGCTGCACATCTGTGGAGAGCCTGAAAGAAATGTGCTTTCTGGAGAGACAGTCTTTTGTCCTAGCCCAGACATTGGGGTTTTGGAGCTATTGTTGGTGTGCAGTGTGGCGCCTGTTTCGACTGCTGTGATTATTGAGTCTGATTGTAACTTGATTGTATTTTTGTAGGAGTGTTTTTATGTAGGGAGGTAAGTGCCTTTCTATTTGCTTGTGAAACCCTTTTCTTGATTTTGGAGAAGGCACAGAGACAAGTTTCCTACCAGTTGACTTGTTAGTCAGGTAAGATGTTTTGTTTATTATTTTGGCCCACTCCTGAGCATTTGTTTTCACCCCCACAATAAAAACAAAATGCCAAGTCTCCTTTTAAAAATTCTGAAGTGTTGTCAGTACAGCACTGGGGCTGGAGGTGATGTGTTTGCAGCCTTTTAATGGTCAATATCAATAACAGTACAACAACAATGAAATACAACAATGAATCCAACTATGGCCATACATAATGAACAGCAAGAATTATATAAGAACTGAAAGTAGGAAGACTACGAATAATTCAGAAAACTAGGAACTAGGTAAAGGAACTATTTAGTAACTGTGGAAACAAGTAAGAAACAGTGGAACCTATGAAACAAACATTTAGACCTGAAGACCACTTGCTATGAATTTTACAGCCACAGCTACAGCTGTTCTGTCTGTGATCAAAGGTGATAACTGCATTAATTACCCTATGATCTATTATTACTGTGGCCTTTCCTAAAGTGCTTTTGTCTGACGATTTCAAAGCGGGGAATAAAAAAATAGCTAAAGATCATAAATTTGCTAAATTATTGTTTTTCATGACCCTCTTCAAATCTTTTTCCATGCTGTTGCCAAATTCTCTTGATCTTGAATTACTATGAGCAGCTTGCGTGTATAAAAGTAGAAACATCTTTGTTCACCTGAGAACTCTAATACAAGCTGAAAATGATGTAAATGTTACCAGGAATCTGATTGTGCATGTTGCGCTTTTCCTAGCAATACCCTTTACTTCAAGGAGTAGATAAACACGATCATTAAGAATTTTCTTGTAAGAGCCCTTAAGGGCTGCAAGAAAGCAAATAAAGTTGCTTCAAGTGTGCTGCATGGTGCCCTTGTCGCCTTTAGTAAAGCAAAGCAGCAAAGCTACACAAACCCTGCAGCAGGAAATAACAACATCAAAGGCATTGTTTAAGCTTCAGCTTGTATGTATTATATTTTTTGGCTGGGGATTGCTGTAGATCACAATCGACAAGATTGAGGTCTCAGCTACTGCGTTACTTTTATCTTTACATAACCTTTGAATCTGCCAAATACAGGAATCAGTCATCATTGTGAATCAGTCACAAATAATCATTTATTTTCATTTATGGAATTGGCAAACACTCTGTATTGCCAATTCCATAGTACCAACAGTAGAGCTACTGTAGAGCAGTAGTGTCGTTATGGTGTTAATCCTAAAACATTATAATGACTGTTCTGCTATTTATTCACTAGTACTGCATAAGAAAACAAATAATTACTGTCTTTATGATGATAAAATGGGAAATAGCTAAGTAATACAATAAGCTATACAGATTTATAAACATATTCACTTAACCATTTGACATGTTCATTCAGTGTCCATTATTAATGGGGTGAGGAAATCCAACAAGGGTGTCATGACGGGACAACAGCCACAGATTCATTTATGTATTAGGCCTGTTTATTATGTATTTCCATCTGTTCAAACTCAGTAACCTGCTAGTGGACAGGAAAATCATTGTATAGGCCGGTATTTTCCAAACAATATTCTCTGTTTCAGTGACAGAGAATATTAACTAAAACTTAAGTTGTGATAAATGAAAATCAAGTTAACAAATTGTCTAGATTTAGCATGCTGCAAGTGTGTATCAGTATGACTTGTGATTCAAATAATGGCCACACAGTCTTGTTTAAAGTCTATAGTTTGCCACGTGATCTGTGGGACAGTAGTCTACTGTAAAATGTGCATCAGTGTGGGCTTGGCTAAAGGTCATGTGTGTGTGTTAAAATGAGAAAATGTTGTCCCATGGTACACATCACTTGTACTGTACCCTTTAAGTCATGGCTTGATTTTGTATTATAATTTGTGAACTGATGGAAATTCCTCAAAGCCGTAAACACACTATCACAGTACTAAAACAATTAAAAGATTAGTCTCTTTGAAGGACACCTTCAAACATTGTTCTTTTTACATGGAGTTGGTTACTTATTTACTTATTAAAGCTAAATATGTGATAATTTAGCTTTCAGAGCGCAGTACATGTTACATTTATGCCGCATGTTAATTCCTTAACCTCAGTTGGTAAGCAAACTTTACTTTATCAAAGACTTTGAACCTAGCTTCATTAAACGGTATCATTGTGTAATTTATTGGTCTATGTAGAGCTGTAATAACCTGATGAACTTTAAACTGACTGGAAGCAACAAACATGTTCAGAACTTATCATGCAAACATCTCTCTATGTCTCGCAGACAAAGAATGTCAAAACGACTCTTTGTCATCTGCCATTTCTTCATATTTGTCCCCGGTACCCCATTTCTTTCATGTTTTTCAAGGAAAATCATTCACTCACAGAATAACTATAAGCACATAATGTTCTGTTTACAGCACACAGTTTCACTTCCCTGGAAAACATCTTTGACTGGATAAAAGATGCTGAACTCCAGCTCAAGCTAGCAAAAAATTCCTTTTTCAGCAAACCTAGCAATTTATCTGTATGTTTGAATGATAATGCCATCTGGATTGCCTGGGAACATAGGGCTAGTATTCCTTTTAAACCCCTACAAATCTAAAAATAATTAACAACAATGGTGAGCCACAAAGTTTTTTGTGGTAAACTGATGTACTCAAGGAGCTATAACCAGGTTGTTCAGTCTCAATAATTGCATTTCAACTCTTCTTGAGTTGAGTTCTCTTCATAAACACATCTTGGACTCCCACTTTACAGCAAAACTGACCAATTGGGTGGTTTGGAACAAGTTTCAGTGACCAATCCCTTTGTTTATATCTGAACTCACACACCCTATTAGCAGGGCAGCTAATAAGCAAGTGCATTTTGTGCATTTTAATGAATTAGACAAAATAGGACAAAACATGATAATAATTAGAAAAGACAAGATATTAATGGATTATCTTGTCAAGCATTGTCATTGCCTCCTTCAATGTATTGTCCCAGGCAGCAACTGGAAGAATGGACTTTTTGATGCTAAAATTTATGTCACAAACACTGTTTGTGGAAGGTATCTTGAAGGTATCTTGGACTTACAATCACACTACAGACAAAACTACAGATCGGTTGCTTTGACTTCTGTTGTCATAAAGCTCTTCGAATGACTCACTCTGCATCATCTGAAATCTATGACTCATTTCCTGCCATAATAGAATGCGTGTCTCTTCACCACCTCTATCTGGTTCTGTTCATTGCACTCAATAATCTCATGATTACATACAACACACACAACACTGTCATTATTTTATGCCTGCTAGAATGTGCCTAACATAAAATGTAATTATTGGTCACAATAAGCTGCTTGCACAGATGACTTATGGGCAAGTGTTTTTGAATGAGGACAGAGTCCCCAATACACTTCTGTGCATGTTAGGCACTACATGTTTGTTTATTGCCTCCTATTGTACTGTGTGTTGTGATGTAATATCAACACTTTAGATCACATTTAAATGGTAGACAAAAAACTAGAACACAGAAATCTAGAGTATGATGGTCAAAAAATAACCAATACACAAAAAAAACAATAGAAGCCTTGGATAAATTTTTCAGAAGAACAAATCCATTAATTATTGGCCAGATGGCTTTTGTTCTTTCTTTTTGGGTTTATGCAAGTCTGTTTAGACAAAATACTGTAATACTATCATTATTGTATTGTGTAATGTGAAAATAATGTGCACAGTTAAATGATAAAATGTATCTGTTCCTCTGTTTTATAAGATAAAAAGTATTTTTCTTAGTGATTACGCCTTTGCCTATTGCTGTACTACAAGCCACGGTGCCCTGACCAATTAACAATCCCAGGATGCCAAGCATTAAACGTCTCCAGCCAAATGTCTCACCAGTGTTTGATTATGAGGTCACATCTCTCTGATTTGTCACTGCTGCAGTGATTAGCTTCATACTGATGTGTGTATAGGACTGGATATTGGATTTACATGAAATTCTTATTAACAGTCTTAAATACCGGCAGGTCTGTTTGGCCTTATGTGTGCTTTATTATCTTTTATGTACTGTACGCTAAAGCAACTTTTATATATGCATGTTGGGTCACAGTCAGTGGTTCTTCTGATCCATCAAGCGGCGTAAAATGCCTAGCCAAAAAAAATTACAAAAAAATTGCATACAAAACTTTTTCTATCTTTTTCTAATTTACAGCTGATTGGTTGCACAGAAACGAAGCAAAATGTAAATATTTTTACTAATAAAAATATGACTTAAGTAAATTGTGTATACAATTGAAAGGGTGTTAATGATTTAATATAAAGAGACAAATACATTTACTTCATGAGCAAATACATGCAATCCAAGCAAAGTGAGTTCACTGTTCATATATTGTTAAGGGGAGAAGTCCATAGTTTGAGACCATAATGACTAAAGGTTTACTCACCACTTATTCTCTGTGAAAAGCTGTATTCAATAAATTGCTTTTGGTTGATCTGAGTGATATTGCTGGGGTATATTTTGTAACAATGCTGCAGCCACTGTACCACAAAGACTTTTGAAAAGGGTTTTAAAATGAGCTTTGAGTGCTTGAGATGTATTCATACCTCCATCAAGTCATAGCAAAAATATTACATTAATCTCTTTTTATAAAGATTGGTGAAATTTAAATACTTTTACTGGTTTGTAGCATACTGTAAGCATTTCCAAAATTCATTTATTATAATGCCCAGTTCCTGGCTTTCTATAAATATCTTATTCTAAATTGATTTTATTAAACAGTTACACAAAATTGAATTAAAAATAGAACTAAAATATTTATTAACCTTCTTTATTTTTATATTTTCAGGTTATTCAAATCCTATGATTGCCCCTCATCACATCTGATGCAGTTTGAAAGGATTAACAGTTTATATAAAGGCTTTCTCAGAGTTCTGTCAGAAATGATAAACTTTTTATGTTATTTTCACCAGTAGACAATGGCACCAGTTAACATCCTGTCATTTTAGTGGACCAGTCTCAGTGATATGGGAGCAGGGCAGGTCAACCATGTCTTGCACACTGTCTAGCCTACAGAGGCTAAGGAATGAACTATTCTGTGAATGTGCAGTAAAAAGCATGCAACATAATTATATGAAGGTTCCATATCCTGTAATTATTGCCTTTGCTTGTGGCCTGACTTGAATGTTATAGAAAGCTATTAAGGGCACTTTGGATTCTCACACCTTGGAATGGTCATCACTAAATGTGAGGGCAGAGAATTAATTAGACACCAGCTATGCTCCAAGGCACATTTTAGTCAAATACTATAATTGGAAGTTGTGATGGAATTGTAATGGAATTATCAGCACAGATCTATGGCTTCAGGAACCTCAGGCAGAAACTAGCCCTTCATTTTAATAATTCAGTGTTTACCTGCACCTACCTTTACCTATGCACAGGCTTCAGTTTTTACATATTTGTATACTATATTTATACTTTATCGGTTGACATCAACACCAAAACATTTTTTTAAACTTTCTATTCTTCCTTTGCCAAATCTAAAGGATGTAGCTTTCATGTCAGAAATACTGTACTTTAAAGTTTCTCATTATTTATTCCCTCTTTTGTAGAATTTGTGTGGATTTTCTTCTGTAGAACCCAAAAGAAGATGTTTTGAGAAATGTATCAGTAGTTGTGCATCAAAGTCAATTAATGTCTGTGAGTAAATTATGGAAAAAAATTTGGGGTGAACATGGAAAATAATAGCCACTGTGCTGAGTGACTTGCATAAGAGAGCACATGCACAATAATTGACAGTGAGCCTGTTTGTTAATGCTCACTTGTGAAAACACCTTATAAAACACATAAAGCCAGAGGTGTTATGTTCTTGCAAGCTGGTGTGCTGGAGTTAACCATTCATTTTTTTCTCCATCTATACGTCATTAGAGTTCCTTGCCCCTGTTGGCTTGATTACTGAGGGACTGCTCACTTTTAACTTAGGGTTCTGTAAATTGTTATTATTGTTCATAAAATATAGCAATATAATTATAGTCCCATCCTTTATTGTTTTATTTCATTGTAGGGTGTCTTTCATTGTGTAATGTTTCAGACATTTGTACTGTGTGTATTATGTGTGTTTTATAGTGTTACTGCAAATCCTTCATATCTAATAAATTGTCCAATAAAAATTGCATCTAATATTTGCAATCATACCATTTGTTGTGTTTAATTTGTCTGATAAGTTTATCAAATGTATGTTTTTTTAATATCTCAATATTATAAGTAAAGCTTATAATATTATAATATAGAGCAAAAACCAGTAAACAGGTACAACACAAGAGATCCATAAACATACAGGTCCTTCTCAAAAAATTAGCATATTGTGATAAAGTTCATTATTTTCTGTAATGTACTGATAAACATTAGACTTTCATATATTTTAGATTCATCACACACAACTGAAGTAGTTCAAGCCTTTTATTGTTTTAATATTGATGATTTTGGCATACAGCTCATGAAAACCCAAAATTCCT
>JBAJNP010011866.1:0-14146 GCA_036877545.1 Yasuhikotakia modesta | reverse complement strand
TGTGTGTGTATAGACTGGAACAGCTGGGCCCTGCTGCCTGTTTCAGCTGTGGGTTTGTGTGTTTAATGTAGTACTGCATGAGTAGTGAGGGTGCCAGTGTGATGAAGATCTGTCTGTGGTTCTGCAGCATCAGTGGTGAGCAGCCATCAGGAGTGTGACTATAAGAACAAGGACTGGGTCTTCATCAACTACACCTACAAACGCTTCGAGGGGCTGACGGCCAGAGGAGCCATTCCTTCTTACATGAAGAGTGGGAAACGATCTTCATCTTCCAAACCTTCATCCTCCTCCAGTCCCTGAGGTCTGACATATCAGTGCTGGACAGCAGACATTACAGGATTTGACCCTCTCCTGAATTGATGCATGTATCCATCTCAAAGCTACCAAAGAAACAGTTTAATGTTTGTTCAGTTTCTGGGCCTCAGAGGAACGTTTTGGAGTCCTCGTTTATTTTCCTGCGTTGCTTCAGAATGACAGAGCTGTATATAAACTCTTCACCTCTCATGTGCTCTTACTATTCTTATCATTTGCTTTATGTATTTTGTAGCTCTTTCTGAAGCGATGAATGACTTTATCATGACAGCTGGATGTTTCATTCCAATTATAGTGACAAATGCTGGCCAGACTGCCATAAATGCACAGATGTACGTGATGTATATTTATACTATATGAATGTTAAGCTGCTTTTAACATGTGCTTTTAAAGCGTCAGTGTTTGTGTAACGTGACTGATTTGAGTGTCATCGGTACGATTGGCTCCACACATCATCTGAAACATCATTCTATCCTGATGGGTTCTTGAAATGTTTTCCTAATGTTGTTGTCCAACGTTCATTAGACATTTAGTGATATACAGATGCAGTGTGTGTTTATATCTCCTGTTTAAACTTTATACCAGAGAATCTGTGGTTAGAAACACAGACCGCTTAACATATGCAATAAAAACATACGTTTATGCTCTGCGTTCTGAATACTTAACTCACCACCCAATGAAGACCAGCGCATCAAACGGGGAAGTAATGAAAGTTAATGTACTGTAGAAGTTTTGAGATTCAGTCTTAATTCAAAAACTCATTAGCATATTTGACGCGTTTGTTTGAGACGCGTTTAGCTAAATGATGCTAGGAAGGCTTAAACACTTCAAATGATAACACCAGGCTATAAATGTATTAAATAAACTCACATCAAAACATTTTGAGTAAAACAGCGTTAGTTTATTTTTGCTATGTCACAACTGTTAGTGTAAGTAAATGTTATGGCATCATGGTCTAAACGTGTTTGTTTCTCATGTAAAACTACGTCACATCTACATATAATCTGCTGTAGTCCTGATGACCCAATGATGTCTTTCCCTGGTTCAGCTGGAGACCAGAGGAACGTTACACATCTAGTGGAGAGGTTGTTGTGTTCCTCCTGAACGCAGATCATTCAGAATGGCTGCTGAACTCCTCTCCAGCATGGTAAGATCCATGTGCAGTCCTTCAGCCATCTCAACCTTTATTACTGACACAAGACGACAGTCACTGGCCAGACTCTCCAGCCCTCCAGCAAACAGAGTCTGAGGAACAAGCACAGAAGAATGCTTGAAGATCTGCTGATGAAGATGAGTGAAGATGTTTCTCACAGCTGAGATCTCACCTCCTGAATGAGAAAGTCAGCTGCACTGACAGGACCATACTGACTGGATGCGATGTTGCCTGAGCTGGTGGACCAAGAAAGACCATTAGATGATTAGAAGTGTTCAATCTACCGTTACCACGACCAGCAGAAACCACACAGTCGCTTCAGTTCACCTCTGTCTGCTCCTGATATTGTTTGTGTTGTTGTTATTGATGTTGGCGTGCAGAGCAGTCTCCTCTGCTCTGCTGTCTGCGATCTGCAGGGGGCGCTGGCTGGTCACCTGGGTGGGCATGGGCGTTCCCCTCTGCATACTGAATGGGTCCACATGGTTGCCAAACAGACCACCTGCTCGCTTTTGGCATGAGAGCGAGACACAGAAGAGAAAAGGTACAAATTCAGCTGATGACAAATTAAACTACATTGTTTTTCCTAATCTTTTCTTTTTTGCCATCCACCCACCCTGTAGATTCCCTCTTCTGCGGCCTCCTCCATCGCTCTGTCCATCTCCTCATCGTTCAGAAGGTCTCCAGAGATGGCCCGCTGCAGCTCTGGGGCAGCTTCATCCTCAATGCTCCTCAGACCCGCCTGACAGAGACAGAGGAGTTATGACCATCTCATGCTGGTAAGACAGACAGAGATGAAGGGAGAGATGCGTCACCTGTATCTCTGTGGTGTTTTTGTTTTTTTTATTTGGGCGGTATCCGTAATATTCCTCCTGACGCTTCATGAACTTCCTGAAATGATCCTGGATCAGGAATGTGGCATAAAACTTTCCCACTGTGACCTCATCATCTGTAATGAGACAGTGTTGTTGCTCATGATAATGGCATTATGAGTGTTAGCATACAGCTATTATGAGTGTTAGCATACAGCTGATTTGTCCACATGATCACTGACCTCCGATTGGTGGAATAACCTGGTCCAGCAGTTTCATACTGGTGCGTTTCCAGATCTTCTTAATAATTGCTCTCAGCTCCTCATTGGCCTGCTCAAAGTTACCCTCTGTTTTGATTTTTAGCGCCGTACGGACCAGAGCAAACAGAGTGGCATTAAATGTTACTGTTCCATCGCTGTTTAACGGCATGTTCATGCAAATCAGCCTCTGGAAACAAACATGGCAACACAAACGACAGTTGGTTACACTGGTGAAGAGCAACAGTTGGTTACACTGGTGAAGAGCAACAGTTGGTTACACTGGTGAAGAGCAACAGTTGGTTACACTGGTGAAGAGCAACAGTTGGTTACACTGGTAAAGAGCAACAGTTGGTTACACTGGTGAAGAGCAAAAGTTGGTTACACTGGTGAAGAGCAACAGTTGGTTACACTGGTGAAGAGCAACAGTTGGTTACACTGGTAAAGAGCTGGCAGTAAATTGTTTCTGTATGACATAAAGTTTTCTCACTTTGCAGGCAACACGGTGAGGGCAAAACTTTCCAAACCCAAGAGGTGGCTGGATTCTCCTCAGCAGCGTCACAACATCCAGGTGTTTAATGCGTCCCCTGCACAACATCGGTATGACACCAAACACACAATGACTCTTATTTTAGTGACAATTTATTTCAGAAATTTCAGGCTGTTATTTACGTGGCCTCAGGATCATATTCAGCCCAGATCTTCTTAAACTCATCCAGATGATGCGGCCCCAAAATAGACCAATCACGGGTCAGATAGTCAAAATTGTCCATGATCACGGCCACAAACAGGTTAATGATCTACAAAAGAGAAGAATGAGGTTGAGTTTGTATTTCTCTGTGTGAGTACGAGAAAGAAAGAGGAAATACTCACCAGAAAGGCACACAGCATGTAAAAACTCATGAAGTATAAGACAGCAAACCCCGAGCCGCAGGTGTACTCCTCTCCAGGCAGGTAATCTGACTTTGGGTCACAGCGCTGGCCGTACAAACAGCCCAACATGATTTCCTGCCATGCTTCACCTGTAGCACATCTGAGCACAGGTATATTTCTTCATGAACAATTTCTGTTCATTGTGAGACCATATGAAGAGCGTGAGGGATGGTGACACACTTTAAATGTGTCCCATAACCGTGAGGCGTGAACACCTTCTGCCCAACTACTCTGACTGCTACCATTTCAGGTATTTTGTGAAGTGTGTGAAGTGAAGTGTTCATAGCTGTGTCTGACCTGAACAACAGCAGCACAGCCTGTGGAAACGTCTGGAAGTTGTTGTTGCGGTTTATCACTGTTCCGTCAATCAGTGCGATTTTTCCAAACACCTGATGACAACAGACACAGTTTCACATGTACAGCTGGAGGCAGAGCTGCACAAACCCTCAGTGTGAGACGCACCTGCATGCCAATGACAGCGTAGATGAAGAACAACATGACGATGAGGAGAGCCACGTACGGCAGAGCCTGGAAAACACACCGCCTTTACAATTCAATGCACCCTTTCATTATCCGCTTTTATTTCATACTCCCATTAACACAAGATCATCTCTGCATCAGCAACATCATCATAATGACTCAAAGAAACCTGGAAGGATTTGATGAAGGTCCACAGCAGATTGCGAATCCCCTCAAATCGATTCAGCAGTTTCACCAGACGCATGACACGGAAGAGTCGGAACAACGTGATGGACACGCTCATGTTCTCAGAGTCCTACAGAACAAACAAGCATCAGAAACAGCAGCGCAGGTGCTCTCAGTAACAACACGCTCAACTTACAGCGATCGCCTGCATTGGGTTCACTTCCTGAAACGAGAGAAATACACACAGTCACTTCACACAGCAGCGCTGAGCCGCTGTTCTGTTGATGAACATGTAACACTAGAGGAGTCTGTATGTGATCACAGAGGTGTTTGTGCATATTTACAGAGCAGCCAGTCAGACAGTACAGCCCACCCTGTGCCGCTAGAGCTGCCTGAAACAGTGAAGAAGAGCAGATCACACACCACATCTTACTCCACCCAACAACAGTGAAGGAGAGCAGATCACACACCACATCTTACTCCACCCAACAACAGTGAAGGAGAGCAGATCACACACCAAATCTTACTCCACCCAACAACAAAACTTACATCAATTTCACTCAGTATGACATCAACAATGCTGCCAACCACAATTACGAAATCAAAGACGTTCCAAGGGTCTCCGAAGTAACCCTGTCAGAGAAACACTGTTACTGGGAGCAGCTGGTGTTCTGTTCAGCTGTGGTTTGAACATGGAGCTCACCTTGGCTTTGAAGGCACCAAGTTTGAGGATCATCTCCACGGTGAACAGGACGGTGAAGATGACGTTCAGCATGTCAGACAGATGTGTGATGTGATCTGACTGATTACAGTGCTGAGGGACAGAGACAGAAACCATGAAACGTCCAGACAAAAGGCCTACAGCTTTTGTGATGTGTGTGTTTGCTTCTCACCTGCATCCCCAGACACATAGTGTTGAGCATGATGAGGAGAAACATCAGGTACTCAAAGTAACAGGAAGTGACAATGTACCACACCTGGTACTGATGCGGGTTTTTAGGAATGTAACACCTCAGAGGTCGGGCCTTCAGGGCGTACTGCACACACTGACGCTACAAAACACCAGCACATCCTCAGAGCGGCAGTGACACCTGCGGTCACGTCCTGTGTCAGTCAGACAGGTGTGTGGTACCTGGTTCTTGTCCAGCTCACAGTTTTTGTACTCCTGCTCTCCCTGTTCCTGGAAGGTGACGATCACAAAACCCACAAAGATGTTCATCATGAAGAAGGCGATGAGGATGAGGTAGACGATGAAGAAGATGGAAATCTCAATGCGGTTGTTGTAAATGGGGCCGACGTCCTCCAGATTAGAGTCGATAGCTTTATACAACAACCTGCACACACAGATGCAGTCAGGAGCCCAGTAATAATCATTTATATCTTATAATGTTTCAAAACCGATATGAATATGTGGCTAAATGGAACTACAAAAACAACAGGAAGCTCATGAAAGACTTACTTGGGCCAGCCTTCAAATGTTGAGATGGTGAAGAGGGCCAGCATGCCGTTCAGAATGTTATCAAAGTTCAGCTCACTGTTGAGCCACTCACGCTTGCTGAGCACCATGTCATGAAGAGCGTTCTCCTGATGTTTTATAAACGTTCCTCTGACAGCGTCACGAAGAGCCACATGTTACACTGATGTTTAAGGTCTTATGAGATAAAGAGAGTGAAAGTTCAGCTGTACCTGCATTCTATCTCAGTCATTTTCAGTGGGTCTGTGCAGGAGTAGAATTTTCCCTAAGAGAAATAATCAAGCAAACAGCACCAGTGATTTCTCCACATATAAACTTTATTTGTAATATATAATAATAGGAATACACATATAATATATTATCCTAGTAAGAGATAGAAAAGCTTCAGACCTTAAAAAGCTGAACCCCAATGCAGGCAAACATGAAATCCAGAAGCATGGTGACCAAAACAATGTTGCCGATGGTCTTGATGGCCACAAAGACACACTGGACCACATGCTGGAAGCCAGCAAAGACACAAACTGATGAAGTCAGAGAGACACGCTCATCCTCAGCGAGTCTGAGAGCAGACCCTCACCTTCAGACCTTTGGCTCTGTTGATGGCTCTCAGAGGTCTCAGCACTCTCAGAACCCTGAGGATCTTCACCACTGAGATGGCACTTGACCTGCAGATACACATTCTCCTCATGTCTCCTCCATCTGTTAAAGCTTCACTCTCAAACCTTTCTGGACTCGCCACTTCTCAGAACTTTTCTTTACTTTTACTTAGGATTTTTTATGGATGTATAAATCAGTACCTTTGTTTTCCATTCACATTTGTGTTTAAGATAATTTGACTAAAATGCTTTTTAAGTGTCCAAATACTGTAATATGTATTTACACAGAAAAACTCTTCTGCTAATATTTGCATCTGATATTTCACTCACTCCATTCCCATGGACAGCAGGGACACACCAACCACAATCAGGTCTAGAATGTTGAAAGAGTTTCGACAGAAGGAGCCTGTGTGTAAGATGGCTCCATACGTGGTCATCTACAGCAGACAGAGGATCACACAAAATCCATCTCAACACAAGAAAACAGCAGCTGAACTCTGGCCTCACCTTCAGCACAATCTCTGCAGTGAAAACGGAGGTGAAGACAATATCCGCATAGGCCAGGACCTGCAGCACAGGAGAGGTGGCTGTTGAAGACAACGGCATGTGCGCATACAGAGATGGAAGTCTGGAGATCACCTGCCTTGTTCCTGAAGGACATCGGGTCGATGGGGTCTTCTGCAGCCAGAGAGATGCTGCTCAGCAGGATGAAGAGGAGGATGATGTTGGTGAAGGTTGTGGCATTGATGATGCGATGGCAAAGTTTACGAAACCTGAGCAAACACAAACAAACAGATGATAAACGGTTTGAAATTATGTAGCCAACCTTTATCTGGGCTTCTTGTGATGCGACAGCAGGATTTTACTTATTCTGTGGGCCGAAGATGAAGAAGGAACTGGCCTCTGGCATGGGTACAACTGTCTCCTTCAGCTGCAGATCTGCCATTGGACGAGGCCGAGGGCTGGAGGGAATCTCTGGCTCCTCCTCTTCATCGTCACCTAGACAAAAGGTGAGAGTCAGTGAGCCGTCAGATTACTTACACCTGAGAACTGAGATGTGAATTATAACAAACTCTCCCTGTTTGCTGTTCTCTCTGCACCTGGAAAATCAGCCGGTGGAAAGGGATCTTTAATCTCATTCACATTTGATTCAAATTCATCCACTTTGAGCTGCATAAACACAAGAAGATTGATTTCACGCAGTGTTTAAATGTTAACTTTGTTTAAGACAGTATTGTTGCTGTCTGACCTTCGCGGTGGTTGGGATGCCTTCAGTCTTGGCTCTCTGCTCTGCTAGTTTCTTTGCTAGCATAGTCTTCTCCTCGTCACCCTTATCAGAGAGATTTTCTCTACCCAGGGAAGAAACACCAGAAATGTTCTTCAAAGGTTTCTGGGCCTGATATCTTTTCTTTAACCTCTGTCACTCACCTGAGAAGTTTTTTGCGTTTCTTCTCCTCTGCCTTCTCTTTCTGAGCAGAAGTCAAGCTCTCGGCCTCTGCCAGGTTATCCACGGCGACGGCCAGGAACACATTTAGGAGGATGTCTGGAGTTCATTACTGAGGAAAAATAAAGTCTTAATGTCACAGGGTAGGTCTTCCAAACACACACACAGCGCTCTACTGCAGCGCTTGTGTTGCAGTGCTCTACTGCAGTGTGTTGCAGCGTTGCTCATGAGTTTACATGAATTCATCAAACGGATACAGTTTCCACAGATGAAAAGGATGATGAAGTAAATGCTGACTAGGATTCCAGGAATAGCTGGACCTCCGTGAGCCATGATCCCATCATACATGACAGAGTTCCAGTCTTCCCCTGTCAGGATCTGAAACAGGGACAGATTTACTAGGAGGAATCTGGGAATCTCAGCACAGGTGCATAGTTACTGCTCACAAATATAAATCACCTGGAAAACTGTGATAAGTGCCTGCGGAAAGTTGTCAAAGTTGCTCCGCCTCACTTTCTCATCAGGAAAATTAAACTTTCCACCAAAAACCTGCATGCCGAGCAGAGCGAAGATGACAATGAAGAGGAAGAGGAGCAGCAGAAGCGAGGCGATGGATCGCACAGAGTTTAGGAGCGACGCCACAAGATTACTGAGGGACGTCCAGTACCTGAAACACAGACACAAGTCACCCCAGGCTCAAAGGTTTGTCCTTCATGTTTGATTACGTTTAAACTGTATGTGGCTGAAATCACACACCTGGTGACTTTGATGAGACGCAGCAGCCGAATGCAGCGCAGTATGGAGATTCCCATGACAGACATGACATCCATGTACACCAGAATGAGCTCCAGTATTCCCACAGACACCACAAAGCAGTCAAAGCGGTTGAACAGAGACATGAAGTACGACGGCAGCCCCATGGCGTACATCTTCAGAAACATCTCCACGGCAAACAGAGACAGCAGCACCTTATTGGTATTGTCTGTGAGGAGAGAAACAGGAGATGTAAAACAACATATGGAGCCTGAAAGCTGCATCATAATGTATGATGTCAACATCCATGAAACCTTGGAAGTTCGTGAGGGACTCTGACTGCTGATGGTGTTCTGTTGCGATGGCCAGAGTGTTGAAAAACACCAGCAAAAACACCAGCCAGTAGAACAGCCTGGACTTGACCCAAACACGACACTTCCTCCTGAAGAACCGGTTCCAGCGACGAGCGTGTCGACTGAAACCACCACAGCGTATGTGAAATGAATGCAATAAAAGACAAGCTTCCAGGAAAGAACAAACTGCGGCTGTACTCACACGTAATACATAAGTTTGTTCAGTCCCTCCAGCTCATAGAGACTTTCTGTTTCTGACCCGTCCTTCTGCAGTGGCAGGAGACCTGAGAGGATCCAGACAACATCTCACACTGATCTCAAGATCAACATCTGTCACATAACTTTGTTCTGTGAGCATCCAGACCTTCCTGGTCGTTGTCCATGACCTCGGCTTGTGTGATCCACTCCATGTATCCCTTCAGATCTTCATCCAGCTGTTGTCTCTCCCGTAACTTCTGATATTCTCCACTCCGGGAACTCTTCTCTCTCTCCTTGGTGAACTCACTGACCACAGACAAACGAGCAAAAACATGTTTTCTACAAATCTAGTACAGTAATGTAGATACAGTTCACCGTTAACTCGCCAGTACTATAAAAACGTGGATTACACAGTGACTGAAACTGTGTTTCTCTTTCCTTTTCTACGTACAGCATACAAACATCTCATCATTCTACACTTCTAGCACAGTTTTGACTGGCAGAATTTAAAGCTGTTGAGCTGAAGAGATGAGCTGATGGTGTATGGACTGACCCGCACAGAACCCCCAGAACCAGGTTGAGGATGAAGAACGAGCCCAACAGAATCAGTGTGACAAAATACAGCCATGGCCACTCCATTCCGATGGCATCATTCACCTGCAGAAGATGAGATGTCAGAATCCAGTCAGGTGATGGCGTGTGGGTCACATTCAGGTTTACTGACCCAGTACAGAACATCCGTCCAGCCCTGTGTGGTGATGCACTGGTATACAGTCAGCATAGAGAAACCCAGATTATCAAAATGAGTGATGCCGTTATTGGGCCCGGGCCAACCCCCCTGACACTCGGTTCCGTTCAGAGTACAGCGGCGCCCATTCCCCGCCTGAGCACACGGGGAAGCCTTCTCATTTTCCACTGTTGCGATAATGTCTGCGGAAACAAGAACAAAACACAGGTAGTTATTTAAAATAGTTTTAGTTATGCTGTCAATAATATTCATTTTTCATTGAAAAACAATTACATTTTTTGTTTTGCAACAACTGTGACAGTTACTGCAGTCTATTAACTACAGTGACAACAAGTATTTTCATTTGTCTTTGCACTGAGTTCTGAGACAGTTTGTGGTGATCAGACATGAACCTGTGGTTCCTCTGTTATCAGACACGAACCTGTGGTTCCTCTGTTATCAGACACGAACCTGTGGTTCCTCTGTTATCAGACATGAACCTGACTATACATGTAAAGTTAGGTTTGAGAAATCTTCATCATCATTTGTTTGTAGATGTTTCAGATGTTTTAATAGTGACTTGTGGTGGTCCACATACTGTCTGTCACTGAGATACATGCTTCTGTCTCACCTGTTCCAGAGTAGTGACATGTTTTATGCATTTTGCATTTGAAGAGCTCCAGGCCGATGATGGCGTAGATGGTGACCATGAAGAAGACCAGCAGGGAGATGTGGAACAGAGGCAGCATGGACTTAAGAATGGAGCTCATCACCACCTGCAGGCCTAGAGGAACCATCACACTCTGATCAGACACCGCAGCAGCCAATGACAGCATAAATGAAGGAGGTGCAGGGCACTCACTGGGGACCCCAGAGACGAGCCGGAGGGGCCGCAGGACTCTGAACGCTCTGAGGGCCTTCATATCAAAACCTCCCTTCTGTTCCACTGGAGCCTCCACACCACTGATGTTGTTGATGAAGTCCACCACAATCGTGAACAACCTGATGGAGGTCAGCACAGACGCAGGCAGTGATGTGTGTGTTTCTGGTTTAAGTGGAAGCTGCGTGTCTGTCTCGTGTGTGTGTTTTACCCCATTGTCACAATGACAAAGTCTAATATGTTCCAGCAGTTGCGTAAGTATGCATCAGCGTGAAAGAGAAAACCGTATGCCACAATCTTCAGGAAACACTCCATAGTGAATATGATGAGAAAAATGTACTCCAGGCTCTCCTGTGAACACACACAGACACACACACACACACAGACACAGTGTTTGATGAATGTGGTGGAGGTTTCACACATTCACACAGGCTTGATGGTAAATAGACACTGGACCCTCCTCCAGTTTCAGAGGCATTTAAATGATCCTAAACTACAACATGACAACTTTATAGCCAACTTCACACCTAATGTTAGCAGGACAGACACTGTTTGTACCTACATCATTTAGGCAGACAATACTGACTGTCTGTCTGACGTTACATCTGCTCCACTCAATCACTCGCGTCAAGGTCACAACATACAAACACAATCATCTATCACAGACAGGGCTCCTCAAACAACAAACACACTGAACAGAAGTGTTTTATTACTTATTAGTGTATTACTAAAGTCTCCTGGTACACTCTCTACTGAAGGTGTGCATGAGGGCGGAGTCTAGGGGCTGAGGTGTTTATGAGGGCGGAGTTCATGGGCTGAGACATGTATGAGGGCGGAGTCTATGGACTGTTTGTTAAGTCTACAGGCTAACAGTCTACAGGTGTATATTAGAGTGGGCTCCACAGGTTGAATGTAAGTTAGGAATACAGTCTAATAAGTGAAATGCTTCTGTGCTGAAGCGACGGACTCACCAGGTTGCTGTTGGTGTTGTTTGTATCTTCCTCTGGCATGGGCAGGAAAACGGCCAGAGCCACACAGTTTGCAAAGATGGTGAGAAGAATGATGATTTCAAACGGTCTGACACACACGCATAAGAAAGATAAACACAAATTCTTTCATGGAATTTCACACACCATTTTCTTATTTAAATGGGATCCCACAGTAACAGAAATATGTACCATTTTAAATCCTAATTCATTTCAGGTTTAGTTATATGCCACTTTTCACAATGTTACACAGTTTTTCCATATGAAATACGGATCAAATCTCAGAGTAACAGTGTTATCTGTGCTGACATTCTCTGAGCTTAACATGTCTGTATTTAGTGAGCTGGAGAACACAACAGCTGTTCTCTCAGAATATCAGAGCACTTCAACACTGGGGTTTACATACCTCTACACACACTCTCACACACTACACACACACTCTCAAACAGTACACACACACTCTCACCTCTACACACACTCTCACCTCTACACACACACTCTCACACACTACACATACACTCTCACCTCTACACACACTTAAACACTACACACACACTCTCACCTCTATACACACACACTCTCACACACTACACACACACTCTCACACACTCAAACACTACACACACTACACACACACTCTCACCTCTACACACACTCACTCAAATACTCGCATCTCTACACACACATACTCTCTCACCTCTACACACACACTTTCATACACTCGCACCTCTACACACACTCTCAAACACACACACACTGGACAGTGTTGTTACCAGATTTACTGACCGCTGAACTTCTGTCTTGTAACACAACTGGTGTGCAGATGAAGGGCTGTTCTCTTGATTGATAAAGTTATTATTTGCTACTAAGATACAAGTGTAAGCAGAGCTCAATGACTTTTGCTGTAAAGGATACTTCCACTCCACGATGCTGATACAGGCCTTGCGGAAAGGGTTCTTCAGCGTGAGGAAGAGGAGGGAGCGTGCAGGCCGAGGGTTTCCTCCTGTGGCCTGAAGTTTCTTCAGTTTTTCTCTCTGTTTCCTCTTGAGGGTTTCCTCATCCATGATGAAGGAGCTCATGGCAACTTCACCGTCTCCCTCCATGATCTTATCCGGCTCAGAAGTTCTGGAGAACAGGGGCTCAGAAGTTAAACACAGTGTCTGTGCTGCCCTTCTTGTAGCAGCTATCAGAACTCAAAAATGAACCTTTCACCACATCTGCCTTCCTGTCTGTCTGTCTGCCTGTAGGACTGAAGACACTTCTCTGTCTCTCCTGGTGTCTCTCTGCTCTGTTTGGTCACTGCTGCAGCTGTCTGACTTAAAGAATAAATATAGACAATGCATGTCACTCAGTTTAGCCGTGTTAGAGGACAAGAGTGCATGACGCAGTTACAGTTACATGGACATGAAGGCACAAAGAGGCAGGACCCAATGCGCTCATGCCTTGGAATGTTTCTATTGGCTTGCAGTGTTTGGATAATGTGCCATCAGGAAGCTGCCAATCCAACTGACAAAAGAGAGATGATTTGTGCAGTGATCTTATTATTGAGTCTCTTATTTATCTCATTAACCTGTCAGGAAAGGGGGGGGGGGTTAGTAGACGATAAATATACATAATCGATACATAAATGCATATGTGTGTGTATAAAGAGTTTCAAGTACATTAGACATAATTAAAGGTTTGTTGGAATTAGAAGCACAACAGCTGATATGTTTTTTTGGGTGTAGTGAGACCCTTTGGCCCAGGGCTGAACAGCTTTTACTCCTCAGAGGTGGTGTCAGGAAAGGAGGGAGGTGGAATGGCGGCAGGTACGAGAGCAGCGCTGCCCTTCTGCGGTACGATCTGTCGCAGACTCTCCACACAGGCCGGGTAGAAGAACACAGGCAGAGAGCGGCCCAATGGTTCTGAGTGAAGCTGGATTAATGTGAAGAAGCACCATCATCTTCCTCATTTAATCCACAGATGTTAGGAAAACCACTCTGAACCCTTTGAAGTTTTGAGACAGACAAACTTGGTTTAGATCAGCGGAAACTTCAGACACACTCAGATACTCTCTCAGAACATAACAGTCATTTAGACTGAGGATCAAACACACACACACAGATGGACCATCCTCACTATTAACGTGGATTAGCCACAAAACCCTCTACAGACACACACTCATGACTGACGCTCAGCTACACCAGCTTCACTGAATTCTGAAGTTAGCTTTTAATTTAAGACCACATTTTAAATAGTATTCAGTTTGTTTCTGTCACCTCAGCCTGAAATGCTTCCAAAATGCAATAATGAACCCAACACTGTATTTAACCGCAGACAACAATAAACAACATGCTTTAAAACAATGGTAATTTGCTGCTAATAAATTTCCTTAATATAGAAACTATTTATTAGATTAGACATATATGCAGGTTAACTATAAAACAGATGTGTCATGGTTTTAAACCTACATTTCTCAAAATAATCAATGAAATAAAACAAGTGCTTCATTAAAAGATGTTTCTCATCTGAGAGTGTTTCACAGAATGAGAAGATCAGGTGAAGGTGTCTCGGTGTCCTCACAAACACCTGAGTGTGTTACAGGTGAGCCATTCACCTGTGTGTGTGTATATGTGTGTGTGTGTGT
>JBAJNP010011865.1:0-14146 GCA_036877545.1 Yasuhikotakia modesta | reverse complement strand
TCTCTCTCTCTCTCTCTCTCTCTGAGTCTCTCTCAGTAACAGTTTTAATTTGGGTTCTCAGTCAGTGGTGGGATATTAATAGCATCAGATGGCTGTTGATTTGTTGCTGTGGGATGTTTGCAGATTGACATAAGCTTTGTACAGCAGTTTCCTCACATCACATGTGTTTCTGTCATCAGACTCATTCCTCCTCTCAATCAGCTGGACCTGCTGAGGAACCTGAAGAGCAAGTCTGGTCTGTCCTTCAGGTACGTCACGGTTATAAATCTGTCATCTGTTAGAGGCAGAGGAGGCTAGCAGTGACTGTAAGACGTCTCACCCTCCCCTCTGAGTTCTCCAGAACCACAGCCGCTCCAGGGTGCAGGAACAAATGCTAATCGCACCGAATGCAATGATTGGACAAACCTTTCATGGCCGTGCGCTATGGAAATTATGCATCAATATATTCAGACCACTTCCAAAATCTGTGGAAAAGATTGTTTCTCCTTAAGCAGATGCAGTTTGACTTCTGATTTACATATATATACATATATATACACACACATGTCAGATGAATCAGTGTTTGGTTCATGAAGGTTTTTATACATATGTAAATGTTGTTTTTAACACAGGAAGGACGCTCAGCCCGAACCGTCTCCCAGGTAACTGCCGAAGTTAAATCCTTTATACTTATCCTCATTTTTATCGTGGGATTGTGTTTATTGTGTGATTGAGGCTCATGGACTGAGAGCGAGAGTTTTTCATTCCTGAGTTCTGTGATGACTATCTTTAACAAATCCTTCCTCTTTCCACTGAAGTCAGAAGGTGAGTCTGAAGGAACGGGTTTTCTCCAGCCCCAGAAACTCGGCATCCAAAGGGAAGAATTCCCCTCAGAGCCAGCAGCCCCTGCGGCGGCCCAGCGCAGACAACAGCATTGAGGACAGCCCCTCAAAAGTACCCAAGAGCCTCAGCTTCGGGGACCGCAACCGCGCCAGACAAGCCTTCAGGTTCAAAGGGGCGGCGTCACGCCAGAACTCAGAAGGTATGAGGAACAAACACGCTTCTGTTTGTGCAGATGATGTGGTTCTGTATGTAAAGCCTCCTTAAGAAACAGTCTGTAGATGTGTAACAGATCTACAGCTCTCACAGATGATTTCATGAGCTGTTTATAGTGTGGAGAAATGTTCAGTACAAAATAAACTTCAGCACAGAAACAGAAACAGTATCAGGCATCCTGGTCTCTTGTTCTTCTGTTAAACTGCATGACTGTTATATTATATTTCTTTAATCCGCTGTTTTATTCCTGATTTTAAAGTTTATCGTAATGTAACGTAATGAGCTAACCATTCATTAGCTAGGCTTAGCAATGACGTACAGTATTTTAATAACTGTCTGACTTGTTTTATGATTGGTGTTTTTAGTTATATACCGTTCATGCCAATCATAACATTTGGGCTGAATCTGTAGATTTTGTGTGTGTTGGATTATTCAAATATTATTTATGATAAATGTGTCTGTTTGTGTTTCGTTACACTTTCCACAAAGTGCAAATTAAATTACTGCATTTTCATGAAATTGGACGTTATAATAAATTATTGCTATAACGTATTAGAGTCTCATGAACTGTGTTCATTCTGTCAGCAGTATTTTGTGGACAGTATTGTGTGTGTTTCATTTCTCCCCTCGTTCTTACCGGTGAACATGCATCCTGATGTTGTCTTCTCCATTTCTTTATGCTGGTGATAAAGTTCTCATTGAGATGCAAGAGGAAGATATGAGACACAGGAACTCCCCAGGTCAGCCAATCAGGATGGGCTGTGGTCCCTCTCAACCTGTCCCTCATCCAATCAGATTAATCCACTTCAGTCACAACTTAACTACCACACAACCCTGTACTTTATCATTTGCATGTTGCTTTTTATTGTTTGTTTTTATTTATTTACTATTATATTTATTTTTGCTTTCGGTGGGGATTAAACGTTCACAAATATTGAATTACTTTCTAAAGTTACACATTTTAATATGAATTATTATAAACTTATAAAGTGTGACGGTTCAAGAAGGTTTAAAACTTCTTTCAGTTTTGTTATGATACAGAAATACATTTCATTGATTTCTGTTTCTGTAATAAGTGTTTCACACACAGAGGTTTAACTATTAAATCTGAGGTAAGTTTGAAGCGATTAAATTACTTTAGGAGTCGTTGAATTGGAAACATTGTTGAAACTGAAGGAGTTGTTTTGTCTCAGCATGTCTCATTTAAAGCTCCTGCATGTGAGATTTTCATTGAGATAAACAGACAGTTTGTCTCACTGCGTTAAATGCTGCGTGTCTGTTGTGTTTTCCTCATGGATCAGATTCTGTTGGGAAGTTTATTTTCCAGTGGGAAGCTGCTGTTTTTCTGTTGATCTGTTTGCATGTTAATCTCTGAATTATTCTGAAAACATTCAGCATGATGTATTTTATCTGAAACATTTTATTTCAGCTTTATGTGTTTAATTTATATTCTGTTTCTGTTTTTTGTTTTTGCTTATGTGCCTGTAAGTCACATAAGACACTTTCTGCATTTTATGATGTATTTTAAATAATGTTTCATTATTTAAGCGCTACAGAGTTTCTGTGGTGCTGCATTTAATGTTTAAATCTTTTTTGTTTCATGCACAGTTTGAAAGCATGTTGCACTTCTGTTTAGTAACTATTCCAAAAGTTTCAAACGCTGTTTGAGTTCAAACATAATAGTGAAACAGTTTCTTTACCTGTGAGATTCTGTTAAATATCTTATAGTTTTCTCTTCTGTAAATCTGTCAGGATATTCAGTATTGATCAACATAATTTACTCATAATATATACTTCAGAGAAAAATAATATTTTTAAGTTTTTTCATTTTGTTGTTATGTTTGTTAGATTAGCTTCTAATCCTAAAATTAGAGTCACACTGTTTTATTTCTCTTCAGAAAACATTCAGTCCCTGAAATTCAGCTGTTTATACTGAGACACGTTTGTATTTTAATATCACACGTATCATTTCTCTGAATGTGAATAATGTGTTTGACTAATTTAATCTAAACTCCACTAAGGAAAATACAATATTTGCTGTTTATTTTCATCTTTATAATTAAGGTCCTAATACAAAATAAACTATAAACAAGATAAAAAGCACTAAAAACCTTTACAACTTTTTAAAATTCTTCTTCAGAGATGTTAAATTATTTTGAAACATGATAATGTTAGACACTGTATTATTCTCTCATTCACTGAAGCTTCTAGAGTCACACAGAGCTGTTTGTTTGTTTGTTTGTTTGTTTGTTTGTTGATTTGATCAGCTGTTATTTTGTCATCATCTCTCCTCCTCAAACCATCGCAGCAGTTAAAGTGTTAAGCAGTAAGAGAAGATCACATGACTTTGAGTTTGGGGGGGTGGGTTGGTAGTTAGAGCTGCTTTAACCAACACTAGAACTAATGCTAGTTACCTGTGCATGTGAGGAGCTGTAGTTAGTCTTGAGGAGCACAGTGTTCTCTCTAGAACCACCTTCAGATCTGATCTGTTTCAGGGTCCTGTGGTCTATCTGTGGTTTATTACAGCGCCTGTGCCCAACGGCCTGTGCTAACAAACTGGAACACAGCAATAAAAGACACTGTGGCTCAAAATGACAGATGCAGTCAGTGTTTGCATGGGTTTAAGAAAGTGTTTGTGTGACAGTAATGAGTCTAGAACGTGGTTTCTTAACCAGAAAACAGGTGGCATGTCTGCTTGAGAAGCACTGAGCTTGAGGAACAGAAGTCAAACACTGATGTATCTCTGCTAACATACTTTATTACCCTTCACAGCCAATGAATCAACCTCAGATGATCTAGTGAACTTTAAATCTGTCAATACAGCCGAACAAATCTGCTTTATTCACTTCAGTGTCGGCCGTAACACGCTCCTCAGGTGCCTCAGTGCTTCAGTAACTCATCTGAGCTCCTGCTAAGTGGTTTTCACTCGATCTGACATCTGCTGCTGTAGCATTCAAATGATATCAAAAATGAACTTAATCACACTTAAATTTCATAGCAGTTTCATTTTCTTATTTGCTGTCAAATGTTATTTTTGGGCCACAGTTGTTTCCATCACAGCCGTAACAGATCTGGTGTCTGAGTTCTGAGTCTGTTCTGGAGCTGGACTCGTCTCAGAGAGACAGAACTGAGCTGAATGGAGGTTTAGGGAGTTTGTTCATTAACTCTGGAGTTCTTCTGTCCGTGTTGTTTTGTAGAAGCCAGTCTTCCAGGAGAAGATATTGTTGATGACAATAAAAGCTGCCATTGTGAGTTTGTCCCCCAGGATTTAACGCCGGGACTGAAGGTCACTATCAGAGCTGTGTGGTAAGTAAATTAAAAAGCAAAGGGCTTTAATTCTTATCAGACTCGCATATTATTAATAATGATAATATCTCAGTCTGCATTTTGTGTTTTTGCTTTTTACACTCGCATAGAATCTGAATGCAAGTTACAGAACTTGTTACATTCAATGTTGATGTTACATCCGTTACACTTTCATTGCTCAGATCCATGTCGGCTTTTATGCATGAGACCTTTTGAATATTATAAAATATTATAAAAAGCTCAAAAACACACGAGTTTATAGGAGGCAGTAAAGGACTGTTAGTGTGATTTTATAATCTTTACATTTTACTTAAAACTGATTTGTGACCCCCTTCACTCCCTCTAACACTTACAGTAAAATGTTACTGTACCGACTTTTGATTTTTATTGTAGTTCCATTTAATCTCAGTGGTAAACTGTAATTTCTTCAAATGTTTTTTTACTTTACAATAATAAGGAATATTTTGGGCTTGTGTTTAGACCTGATAATATATAATCATTATTATAAATTTACAGTTAAGAATCAGAGTCGTATCTGTTATGTACTTGCACAATAAGTTTTAACCCAAAAAGTGACAGATTGCAAAAACGCTATAATTCTACAGCCAATGGAGTTTCTGGTTTCGTCCCGTGTTTGGGCTGAAATGCGAGCAGGACGTTTTTGTGTTTAACAGTAACGTGTGTGAATTCTTTGTCTCCGCAGCATAATGAAGTTCATGGTTTCCAAGCGAAAGTTTAAAGAGAGTTTGCGGCCGTATGATGTTATGGATGTTATAGAACAGTACTCGGCTGGTCATCTCGACATGCTGGCTAGGATTAAAAACCTCCAGTCCAGGCAAGAGCAGATATATCCAGTTTTCCCTCTTCAGTTTTCCTCACGCGGGGTTACGGCTCTGTCCTTTATTAATCCTCTTTTATTTTGCATGCAATATTCAGACGTCTCTCACTGTGTTGATGTTCACATCTGTCAGAACTTCTTCACCGGCTAACACACACTAAACTCTGACAACATTTCCCATTCAATAAAAAAGTGTTTTTACTGCAAACACTTCTATAACCTTAAGAGAACCTTTTGAAAACATTCTAGGAACGTTCCCTGTTAGCTGATATCACACTGTATTTTTAACCTAACGTGTGTTTAACGTGTTTCATGTAATCAACAATTGAAGTTTTCAATACGTAAGATATAGTTTATAGGGTAACGTGTATTTCGCTCCTAAAGCAAACGCTGAAGTATTAGGGACAGACTTCAGTGTGAATGAAAAACTGTATTGAAACAAAAGTGATTTCACATGTATGTAAATATATTCCTGTTTGTAAAGCGTGTCTGATGACATACTGTCAACACATGTAGATTCTGTCACAGCCGGTGGTTTCATAACACATCTGATCTCATATGCAGTTTCCCGTGTATGTCTGGAATATATTTCTACATAATGGATCCTTCTGTCTCTGGAAACTGTTTGTTTGTTGGTATGTTTGGTTTGTTTCTCCGTCTGACGCTGATCAGCTGAGGGTCCTGAAGTTTGCGCTGGTCTGTCATATCATTCTGCATTACGCTGCTCTACTCTGTCCCCTGTATTTGCTTTGCCAGGTTAGATATGATATTGGGCCCTCCGGGTGCCAGCACCCCTCGCCAAAAGAAGTATTCAACCAAAGGAACCAAAGAATCGCCTCAGTTCTCTAGGTTAGGAGCCCCAGACTGCATCTCCCGGGCCTGCAGTAGACCTCTCTCTCGACTCTCTATGGATGTGCTGAGACCAATAACCGGCGCTGGTTCTGTTTCAGACTACATGACTAGTAGAAAGTCAACTTGGTTGATTAGTTACCCCAAACTCAACACTTAGCTAGTCTACATTTGTCAGTGTTTTGTCTTGTAACCTTATGAAATTATCCTGAGATAAACTTGAGAAACAAAGTTGTGTGAGGAAAGGTTTCAGATAGTTTCTAGCATTAGCGACTTGGTAAAAAAGTGAGAATCCATGATTGTCATCATACAGAGAAGATACGTTTCTGACACAGTTTTGTTTCTCAGGTAAGTGTAACTTGCTTAGATATTTGTACCAAGACACAAGACAAAAACACAGATTGTGAGGTTTTGTTTGCAGTTGACGTCTGACCATCTCCTACTAACTAGTTGTCATTTATACTGAGTTTATTAGATTGAGATTAGAATTATTTACTGTTAATAAACTGCCTGATCTGTTATTGTTTGTAGGACAGATGTTTTGTTGAGGGAAAAGCAGTAAACTAACAGGTTGGCCAATTACTAGTCATGTAGCTGAACAAAAACCGGTTAAGCTAGTTTGCCTGCACCGCTCTTTTAATCGGTAGTTAACAGCAACAAGCAGCAAATGGAGACGCGCATATATTTTTGTTTTATTTAGCATATGCATGTTGGCATGAGGTTTATGGGGCATGACGGCCGATCCGCAGTCGCTGTCTTAGAATATCAGAATTCTAAGAGTCTTTTTATTTTAAATCTGTTTTTTAGGGTTAAATTTTGGATCAATGCTTGATTTCTCCTGTTCTGCTGCGCATATGTAGCCGCTATTGTACGACAACCTTTAAAAACAATTTGATGCCATTTCTAATGCGATTTAGTTTGAATTTATTCAGTGTTTAAACTACGTTGCCTCTGAACAGACCGTCTCCTGCTAGTGTAGCACAACGTTTGAATCTTTGAATAATGTGTCACGTTGTTTTTCAGACATATGCAATATTATTATCATTATTAAAAGTGATGTATTTTGTGATTTCCCACCGACGCATTGTTCAAAAATGACAAATGGCAAAAATCAACAAAAAACGTCCGTCAGGTGGGCCTGGATTTTTCTGTCCAATCCTCTCTGAACATCTACATGTGGACACACCCTCTCATTATCATATCCCTCCCCCTGCATGCGATCATTATGTCCTACTGCTTAGATAGAGTCTACATAATTCACTTCTCGAAATGAACAATAAATAAATCTTTTATAATAATATTGGTTTATTATTGTTCAGGTGGCTGCCAACAACGTCATTGATGAACATGTACATAAGAAATAATTACCAATTTAATGGGTTACACGACAAAAACTGATACAAATGATTTGTTTATTAATCACAATTATTGATTATGAGAACAAGTTTCTGTGTTTTGTCCATGTTTGACGTACACTGTGACTGAAATCACTTACATATTTTTCCCTGAAGCAGATTTGTTCAGACAACAGTTTTGAACACAGAATGAGTTAAAACTGTGTTCTAGATGTTTGCTTTCTTAAATATACCCATAGAGTGGATCAGATTGTTGGTCGAGGTGCTCCAATAACAGATAAAGATCGTCCCAAAGGGACCACGGAGGCGGAGATTCCTGAAGACCCCAGTATGATGGGACGACTTGTGAAGGTGGAGAAACAGGTCAGTTTTGTAGCTCTGAGGTAAATTCATGCGTCACCAGCGTTACTGTAACAATCTGATGAGATGTTCCTGTGCTGCAGGTGATGTCCATGGAGAGAAAATTAGACTTCCTGGTTAACATCTACATCCAGCGGATGGGCATCCCGCAGTCTGAGACAGACGCTTACTTCGCTTCTAAGGAGCCTGACCCGGCGCCGCCGTACCACAGTCCAGTGGACCAGATGGAGAAGAGTGGCTCCATCACCAAAATCATTCGCTCCATCAGCTCTGCCGGCCAAAAGAACTTCGACCCGCCCCCCTCCACCTGCATCAACCACCACTGCCCTCCATCAACATCCTGGCATCAGCAGAGCCTCCCAGAACCGACCCAACAGGGCAGCCAGGGCACCTCTCCGGTGGGCGACCCCTCGCTAGTCCGCATCCCCCCACCTCCAGCCCACGAGCGTTCCTCTGGTGCCCACAATGGAAGTTCTCGAGGTGGCGGGCAGCACCATTCACGAGGGGGGGGCAGCGGGGTGGAAGAGGGACGCCCATTGGCTCATTCTCAACAGCAGCCTGGAGCCGAGAGCGACACGTCCATTTCCATCCCCTCAGTGGACCACGAGGAACTAGAACGTTCTTTCAGTGGCTTCTCCATCTCTCAGTCCAAGGAGAATTTGGACTTTCTGAACAACGCTTACTTTAGTGGAGTGTCGCGGTGTGCTAAGGTGAAGCCTTACATTGCTGAGGGGGAATCAGACACGGACTCCGACCTGTGCGCCCCGTCGCCCCATTCTGCCACCGGTGAGGGGGCTTACGGAGACAGAGGCTGGTCTGGTCCCAAGTGAGCGTAGAAGAAACATCTCAAAGCAGATCCAACCCCAACGAGAGCAGCTTCTGGAGCAAAGATCACGCTGGATGGGGCAGCAAGCTGCTTATGTGTTTAAGAAGCTGTGTTCAATCTCACAAGCACAGCTGTATAACTAGAGGAACGAGGAGACCAGCCATTGAAGCTTGAGGTTGTCTGGTATGGATGGTGACTTCTGAGTCAAGCACTGGCTTATCCATCATCTCCAACCTCACGGATGGGTGGATAAGAGACATCTGAGGACGAGAGGAGAGAGGGAATAATGTCTTGTTCATTTCATATGTGGTGCATTTTTATCTTTAAAAATATGTGACGTCTCAAGGATTCACTCATTGTCAATGTTTGTCACGTGCTGGATTCACAGAGAAATGAAATTCTGTCGTTCTTCTCTCACCATCATGTTCTTCTAAACCATAATAATGTTCTTTGTTTTGTGAAGCGCTGTGTAAAAAACTTCATGCATTTTACATACAGTGACATGCAAATCTTTTTCAGCTTGACTGTGTTGTAAACACTGTAAACTCCCAGCTAACAATTTTAAATTCTAGGAACGTTCCCCTAATGTCTCTGCTAAGTTCTTAAGAAGATGTAAGATCTTAAAAATAATGTTTTTGGTGTTTGTGATACATAACATCAAAGTTTTACTAATGTTTCAGCAAGAATGTTTTGATACCTTTAAAAGAACTTTTGGAGAATGTTAGCCAACGTTTCCTGTTAGCTGGGCCAGATTCCAGTTGCTCTTATAAGACGTGTCGCTGTATGAATACATCATCCATCGCTTGTGAATGTATCTCACCACAGCTTGTGAATTTTAAATGTGTAACTTCTTCATACCAGATCACTTAATGTGTATCACAGTATTCCTGCATTAATGCCGCACTGAAACAAGTTCATAAGAATCTAGAGTAACACTTTCTCTCAAGTTTACACTTTTGAAATACTCCCTGGATTAATAATCTGCATGCTGATGAATTAGAAATAGAAGAAATGTATATTTACTATTAATTTCGTACCGCAAATTAACAGCTTTCGTAATTATAAAAACTCCTGATATTTTCTGCGAATATTTTTTCTTCTCCTAAAGATAATTAACCTTCCAAAGCGATTTCTAACAAGATAAACACTGTATATAGAAACTATTTCTGTAACAACATTTGAGTTCATTTAATAACGTAACGTGTCACAATTATTCACATAAATGTATAACCATTAGAGAAACACTGTTTCACTTCATATGTGATATCACATGTTGTCAATGTGCTCATGAAACAGGGACAGGGTTGTTTTGAATGCACTAAAATCACTGACATCACATCACAATTGTACAGTGTCATATGCCTTATGAGTGTCGTTCTAATGTAATTTATGTTTTGGTTAAAAGCGTAATGATGACTGTACATCTGTAGTGAACACTAACACAGCTAACAGTTTTACAAATGAACCCTTCAGTCGTCATCTGTGGTCTGAAACTGTTGCAAACGCTGCATCATCTCCAAAGATCATGTTCTTTTACACCATCGTGTCTTCCATGCGGCCTGTGGTCCAACACTCACCACATCTTTCTCTCACGAACCCTTTAATGCAGTTTAAAGCTCATCATGTTATTCACACTTGAATCTCAAACAGAACTGGCTTCATTTTCTTTATGCAAAATTGTTTCATTGTCTTGATTTTGAAATGAAGTTTGGATGCACAAAGCAGCAAAAACTTGAATTAAACAGCGTGAGTTACATCATGTGCATACAGAATATTGTAACAATCAGACTGATAAAGATAAATGAGAGTCTGACATGAAATCAGTCATTATTTTATTTCGATTATGCAATGAAGCCGTTCTGAAGCTAAAAATGATCCAAATGGTCCATCCCAGCTAACAAGTTGAAACAAGACTGTTTTAATTAAAGACTTTATTTTGAAAGTTTTAGAAACGTTTAGAAATCCCATTCTCTGCTTTCTTAAAAGAGCATTTCATTGTTTTTAATTACTTAAGAACAACATTTTTAATAGAAGTTACTTAACATTACAAAACAGTCCCACTAACATTACTGAGAAAACGTCTTTTTTTTTAGAACATTTCCTGTTAGCTGGGATGGTATAATCTGATGTTATCGCAGAAGCATCAGGTCACAACACACAATATTACAGAATAAGGTTTTGTGCACAGCTGAATCAGTGATATTTGCTGGTGGTTTGTGTCTGAATGTTTTAACAGCTGCCTTGTTCCGTTTCGACATTTTTGTCCCCAAAGAATTTTCAGAATATTGCAGAATCGTCTTTGCTATCTTTTGTAACGGTGCCACAGGTTTGTTTAATTTTTTCATGTTTTTTATTATGCATAAATGTTTTTGTTATTCTTTTTGAATATACTTGTGAATGTATTCTACAATGCTGTTATTGTTTTTACTGTACAGACTCGATGTTCACGTTATATAAGTTTACATTTTTACCAGAGAAAGACACAACATTAAAGCAAGTCATTGTTTAGTTAGTTCAGTTTTTTACCCTTCTGAAATGACTGGCAAACTGGTCACCAGTACATATACCACCAGGATTCCTAGTTAGCCAGCAAAACATTCATGATCAGTAGGGAGGCTGGGCCAACATTAAACACACTCAGACAAAACATGATGGACCAAAATGTGTTTTTAAATTTGAAACATTTGTTTGAAGACTAAATCTTAGCACTTGTTTTGCACACAAATCAAAAGGAAATTCCAGTAAGCAATACAACACGGTCGCTCGTGTCAGATCTGCATCTTAAACGACAGGATCTGTGTTTTTATTGTGCTTCACAAATTCAGTCTGTCTCTCAGTTAACACTCTGCAGATACTTTCATTCAGAGTGACTGACAGTGCATTCAAACTACACGTCTTCTTAATAAGTATGTGTGTTCGCTAGGAATCGAACCCGTGACCTTATGCGCTGCTAACGCAACGTTCTGCCATTTGGGCCGCAGGAACATTAACACCATCAGCGGATGCCAAAACGTCTCAGATCCATACTGGCTGTTTTCACACGATAAGCACTGTTGTCCTTTATTTTTCTTCTCAACAAAGCTTGCTGGCATGTTCTCACTGAATGCCGAACATATATACAGCATATACCCTATCTAGCTTTTGATTATTATGTAGCATACGTGTCGTGTAATCTCTAGATCCATGGGTTCATGGGACATGTACAATAAACTTTGTAAATCAAATGTTCAGCTGCCGTCGTGTTTTCATTTCACCGGTTTTCCTTCCAGCTCTTGAAACACAATCTTGCATGTCTGACCTCGAATCAATTCAAATGAGTTTGTCGCACTTCTTACAAACCAAATAAACGTTGCAGCAGTTTAACACACAGAATAAAGTCTTACTCTATTATATAGTCTTACTTTATACTTTGTGTTTTACAAACATTATACTTTGTGTTTTACAAACATTATACTTTGTGTTTTACAAACATTATACTTTGTGTTTTACAAACATTATACTTTGTGTTTTACAAACATTATACTTTAAACTAAAGACAGAAGCTGCAGTAACAAACAGCTCCACCTGGGGGCGTCACATCATCTGTTTCATTCACAAATCTTAAGGGGGGCAAATTTCTGATGTGCAGATATGCATTAAACACAACATCCAGTAAACGTGAAATTTATGAGTTGTTTTCTTATTAGGATCTTACATGTATAATGCAATGCTGTTATGAATGGTTGTGTATGACAGGTCAAGAATGATGAAATTATATTACCTGTTCGTGTATTTTAATAATAAAAATCAGATGCAAATAATTGAACGTCTTGTCGCGGCGACGCCCGTATGAACTGCATTTCCCGTGATGCATTTCAACCTGCCAGCAGGAAGTGGGTGTCACGTGACCGTCGCGCGTAAACTAACAGCAGGACGCAGCGCAGGCCTTTAAAACTAAACGCGTTCATTTCTTACACGACTAATAATCGCTGGTGTTTTATGTGATGGTCTTTATTAGTTAGTTCACCAGTGTCTGCGTGTCGTGTGATGCGGGTTGGTTCAGCATGTATACTTTACTGTCGGGTCTGTACAAGTACGTGTTTCAGAAAGATGAATATTGCATCCTGATCCTCGGCCTGGACAATGCTGGGAAAACGGTAGGACTGGTTAAACTGGTTTAGTGGTGCTGGTTAAACTCTTGTGCATGTGGGTTTTGTTGACTTTAAAGCTGTAATGGCTCAAAGATGTAATTCTGTAGAAAGTTCACAAGGTCTGAGACCTGGATGAACACACCAGGGTTTGGAAAACATGATGGCTCTGTTTTCACATCTCCATGTCTTCTGCAGACCTTCCTGGAACAGACCAAGACAAAGTTCAGCAAGAACTATAAGGGGATGAGTCTGTCGAAGATCACCACCACAGTGGGTCTGAACAGTGAGTAATGTGTGAATGTGTTGATGGACGTATAACATCTGGGATGTTGTTCTGAGGTTGTGTGTTTTCCAGTCGGCACCATCGATGTGGGAAAAGCTCGGCTGATGTTTTGGGACCTTGGAGGACAGGAGGAGCTACAGTCGCTTTGGGATAAGGTCGTTCATTCTTCATCAGAGATCTTTAACTGAGGCACCTTCAACTGAGATCATGTTTATTTATGTCTGTTCTCTACTGTATTACAGTATTATGCAGAATCTCACGGTGTGATTTATGTCATCGACTCTACGGACGAGAGGAGGCTGGGCGAGTCGAAGAACGCTTTCGGTACGTTTCGTTGCTTTTGGCTGAATAACTTATTCTTTGAGTTCATGTGTAGAAAATCAAAATGTTGAGGTTTCTTTAGAGAAGGACATTAGAGAAAAATTGTGGCTGGTCTCTGACATGTTGGTTAGATGATCTGGTCTGTCTTTTCTGCATCAGAAGTTTCAAATAATCACAGTTCTGATGTTTTTCTTCTTTCAGAGAAAATGATCAGCAGTGAAACTCTTGAAGGAGTTCCTCTGCTGGTGCTGGCAAACAAACAGGATGTTGAGGTACGACACAAATGAACACTTTAGTTTGAAAGATAGAAACCGTTGCTTATAACCGATGACAGTGAGTCTGTTGCTGTTGTCGTCTCACGTGTGATGCGGTGATTCTTGTGTTTGTGCTTCAGAACTGTCTGTCTGTTCCCGACATTAAGACGACGTTCAGTGACTGCGCTCCTAAAATCGGGAAGCGGGACTGTTTGGTGCAGCCCTGCAGCGCTTTATCAGGGTCTGTGACCTCACACACTCGTGAATTATTCAGTGATGTGCCACGGCTGTGTTCTGAGTGCAGAGTCAAATATATGTGTAAATACAAGACAAACAGAGTGATAAACAGATGAGTTTTTAGATATCCAGAGTGAATATTTATAACTGCTGTTTTGAATCTAACGTGCTGTAATTATTAAGGTATATTTTAAATGTGACTTTAAGTCTGAACGTTATTGATTTTTCTGAATGTTGTGTTTGTGTTTCAGGCAGGGGGTGAACGAGGGCATTGAGTGGATGGTCAAATGTGTGATCCGGAACATTCATCGGCCCCCCAGACAAAAAGACATTACCTAAAACTGTCTGCGTG
>JBAJNP010011864.1:0-14146 GCA_036877545.1 Yasuhikotakia modesta | reverse complement strand
AATTATATGCCTCTCTTAATGTATAAGCAACACAGGTTATGAATGGGTTTTGGAGGGCTCTTATTCTGTAATTCCACATCAGAAAGTCCTGACATGTGGTGAGCGCAAAGTGAAAATCAGCCCAAAGTGAAAATGGTCTGTGGAAACAGAGCATTTTGTTTTTATATTTTAATATCTTTATTGACAAACAAAACAGTGGTCATATTAATTTTTGTAGGGCTCTTGTCCATTATATGTGAGACTTGTTACTTTAAAAGTAAACATTTACAGTAATTTTACACTATTTTTGTCAGTAATTTATGATAGTTCTTCTTACCTGTTATGTATTAAAAACAGACAGAATAAGTAAATTAACAATTACATTCAGCATGAACGCGCTTTTATTTTGAAATAGCGTTTACTCGCTATTACCGCAGTGTGTGGTGTATGCGCACACCCGGAAATTTCGTGGCGGCTAGATTGACTGTGTTTTGCGAAGTGGAGGCTGGCCTGACTGCAGTGAAGATACGCTGGTTTTCTCCGGGTTGTTTTAAAGCATCAAGACAATCTTCGCTTAACCTCCTGATTTATAAAAACTAAAGCAAATATTTACACTGTATCAGAAACGGACTTCAAGTGTCACCCAGCGGAGGTACAGATTTTAATATTACAAATGTAATGTTTTCAAAAGTGGCCTAAAACTGTGAGGGGACACCGGAACTAAAACCCAGACCACCCTAAACCCATCTGTCAATACACGTTAAGACTCCGCCTTCGTCTGTTTCCGAAGCTCATTAGGTCAGTAATATTAATACAAATTGCTAACAAAAGATACAGCAAAATGAAATGAATGCCACTAAACGGCAACAACAGTAACAATAATAATAACAATAACTATAAAAGCCCCAACACAGCCATTCATTCATTCATTACTTATCATTGATAGACTAGTTCAGTAATCCAGTTCCACAGTGACTCTTAAAAAATGACAACATAAGGTTACACAAAAATAGCATTAGTTGCTAGAAGAGTTTCTGCTTACCTTGTACAGTGAATGCAGGGAACACACACAAGAGTGTCACCACAACTGTAACAAAAAAAACCCAAAATCAAATATAACACAAACGCATTTCCTGATAGAAACATCTTTAAAAGTTGGGTTGCCGTACTTCCAATGGATGTGTGGAACCCCATTGTAGATCCAAAGGTTCCTGTACATGAAGAAACTGAAATCTTGAAGGAAAAGGGATGGCAATTTATGTACAATCAAACTCCGCCTCTTCACCAGTGAACAAGTTTGACCAGTGGTGGCAAGTTTGGAGATGACAAAGTTTCAGTGAAAACAATTGCTTTTATATGCTCTATAAAAGAATTCAAGGGGGCAGTACATCACAGACATATTCAAGATTCCTGGGGCAGCACTTGCTGGAAGGCTCTCAGCAAGATACAGATATAGAGTATATATAGAGTCCTGATATAGAGGCACTGAATATGTGTTTCTAAGTATTTTAAAGACTAGTCATTAATTAATTAAGAATAAGAATAGTCATTAATATTTATTGGTAACATCATTAGATTGACCAATAAATATACGAAACAAAAAACATGTTTTATAATTTAATTAATGACTATGAACTGAATCAGCAGGACCTTAAATATGGCTTCCAACATTCACAGAAAGACCTAAAAAACAACAAACCTAAAAGTTAACCAAAAAACAACAAAAACTAGAAATTATGGCTGACCAGTTGGGTACAGTTTCCAAATTTACTAACATTACTTTCCAAAACACATCAAGATAGTAGCATTGTACCATATGATGTCATGACAGTGGACAGTGTCATGACAAAAAGGAACTGATGTCATGACAGTGGAACTACAAATGGACTGTGGAACTACTGTTACTGTAGGACCCCACGCCTAGACCATTATTCTAATCCAGCCATGGATGCCAGATCCTCTCTGACACATCAATTCTGCTGGTAACTTAACTTGTCAGCAGAGCTGTCAATCCCAAAACCTTGTTAACAGTCCAAGTCTTGTCTGGAATCTAAAAATACCAAAACATGTTGGTCGAAGAACTGAGTTCAAACATTCAAACTTTGTCTGAAGATCACAGTTTAGCATGATGTATCAAACGAAAGCTTGGGTTTCTATAAATAACCCTTCTTAGAGTTTATACAGACCAAGCAAAACATGAAACCACCAATACATGAGACTGAAAAATGATGAAAAAGCATAATCAAGAAAAGTCATAAACACAGAATATAAAAAAATCAAATGAGGAAATACTTAAATTATATAACAATTGAGATAAAAGCAATCAAATGACATTTCAACACATTTTAAGTTTAGAATTAAAATTATTAATTTGATTTAGTTTAGTAAGAGGAGAAAAATAAATGGGTTAAAATAAAAATGGGAGTTAGTTTATTTTCTTCTGATTTAAAAAATACAAATCATACAAAAAATATTACAAGTGATGTAATGTGTACAGAATTGTTGTGTATGTGATTGCTCACTTTGAGGAAATATTTCCTACTGGATAATTTACTAGATAATCTACAAGGGTCTCCTAACAGTCTGTAAGATTTCTGTAAATCGAGCCATTTTGCCCTGCCTAATTTCAAAACCCCTTACAGACGCCGAGTTCCGATGGGGCTGATGCGTGTGCAAAATCTGGTGAGTTTTCGTGCATGTTAATACCCTCAAAAGTGTGATCAAAGCCGGAGAGGAATAATAATAATAATAATAATAAACAACACAGAAACAATAGGGACTTCGCACACTTAGTGCTCGGTCCCTAATAATAAAATACAAATAATACAATACATACACAGCAGGAACCTCTCATGAGGTATGACAGTTCTGAAAATTTAAGCAAGGCTGCTAGGGGGATGTGCTCTGACATGTCCTGAAACAATGTGCATGAACTTATAAAAAACTTATGAATATTGTGAATAAGTCATACTATTTCTATATCTAGTTTGATATAGATAAATACATTGGAACATGGTTTGTATACAACAATTACTATTGTAACAATTATATGTAACAACACATCTGTTTCCGGTCTATGTCAGATGTTCTGTTTAGATTTAGATTCTATAAAACCACTTCTTCCTAAACATTAGATTGGTCAAGCTGGTCCAGTCAGTTGTGAATGGTCACCCACTTACAATAACAGCAAGGTTCAGCCCTCAGGTAAACATTAACAACGATGTCAGTTTTGCCTTAAAGACCAATTCAGAAAATGAAGCAGATTAATCAGTAGCCAATTTTCAAGCATGTGATGTTATAAACCAATCAAAAAAAGGTTCACACACGCACTCAAAATCCATGTATTACACATAATAAAAATAGTAAACAAAGGCTTACAAAAGTGAGGGTGTAGCATAGTCAACATTAACCCAGGAAGGCTGAAAACAGTGAAAGTGAAGGTATTTGTCAGTGACAGCTACCTACAACCGAAATGCGATCTCTGCATTTAACACATCCTTTGTGAGAAGTAAACACAAACTACAAGTCGTGAACACACACACACACCTGGAGCAGTTGGCAGCTATCCTGTAGTAGGCACTTTAATAGCTATCTGCCAGTGCTAGAATCAAGCACACAATTAAAGCGCACAAATGCACAATAAAAGTTAATACATTTCAGAATGAGTAATGCTGTTCACACGGAATCTTACAACTTTAAATGGTCTTTTGTTCATTGTGGAATTATCCTCAGGTTGTTTGTTTTAAATAGCCCATGGCATCTTGCACTACATTACATGCTTTAGTTGTAACAGACAGGCAGGGGCTGTGATAAAAACCCCAAATGATCTCATCTGTAGTGATGTTAACTGTTATGTATGTGATTGCACACTTTGTGAGACATTTAAAACAAATATAATAAAAGCCTTCTCTTGTTTTAATACTTTAATTAACGGTAACATTATAATTATACATTATAATTATTGTAAAAACTAAATTTTTTTTTCAATGTTAAGATATTTTCTGTGTGTGTAAACACATCCAATAACATGTGCAAGTTTAATCCATATCCAATTCCATTGTGTTAATAAAGCTAAATGATATTGTACTTGTGTGAAAGAACAATGATTGTTGTTGTTGAATAATGTAACAAGAGTGTTAAATTCCACACATCGCACATCGATGACCTTTTTGGCTCTTGTGTGTCTCATATACTTGTTCCATCATAAGACACGTAAAAGTCAAAGATATTCAAAGTTAGAGCTGTGATGCTGTTTAAACGTAGCACTAACCTTATTCAACTTTAAAATAGTTCCAGTGGCAGAGTAGTACCAAAACGCAACAAATTTAACACCATGTACAAAAAAGAAAAGTATATGCAGACTGTAGACACATACATAAATTACATAAAAAGCAATAAACAACATAAAAACAAAACGTTTTATAAAGCTATGCAATGTATTATTGCAGCCGTTGTCATATTGTGTAGTTTAGTTGGTCTTATGTTTGTTATTTATTATTATGTCATCATCAGGTTAGGATAAGATAACCATCTGATAAACAAACCATTATTTTGGAAAACCCTGAGAGTCCACTATCATCTGTGTTACATGCTTCAGTTGCAACAGACAGGCAGGGGCGATGATAAAAAACAAGCTCATGTCGTGTTTATATGACTTCAGCTGCTTAAAGAGCTAATGACAGTTCAGTGGTATGAATGCTGAAAACTTTGCTTATGTAAACACATCTGTAAATTTACCAGCAGTCATTCTTGTAATTTACCAGAATTACTGCGTGAAATGGCATATAGTCATATTTATTTGAAATATAATAACATAAAAAAAACTTAAGGGAAATATGTAAAAACCACTAGGACAGTGTAACATCTTTTAGTTTCCAAATGTTTCAAACAATGTTTAAATCAGAAGAAACCCAGAATTTTACCCAGTCTATTGCGTCAATATAATCATACCATGCTGTCCTCAATTCTTGTCCTTGGTCCCTGTCCACCCCTGCCATGGCACAAAGTGTCTTGCATTTGTAGTGGCTGTATTGTATAGCACTCAATTTTGTAATGTATGTAGCAGCTAAAGTAATGTCCCTGTTCCTTGTTTCCCATCTGCTAGGGTTCAAAAACTAAGACCTGGGAACACGGGCAATTATAGAAACACTGGGCATTTAGTACAGGATATTAAAATTCTTAGCCAAGAGTTTTGTATCTGTCTAGTATCTGCTAGCCTAAAATGAGAGACAAGTTTTAGCTAGACGAGCTATGTTCAATCAACAGTAAGGCTGATTGGCCTTACTAAAAAATTGGCCAACATTAGGAGCATTTCATGACATCAGACAGTGTCAGATTAAATCATTTGATAACTTTTCGTGTGTATCACCATACATGTGGTTTGTAAACAAAGACTAAACAGCTAACACTAACATCAGAACGTGATGTCAACCAGACAGGTCAACCGCGGGTCAACCAGAGTTGTATTTCTTTTAACTTCCTGTGTGTGTTTTTTTCCCATTTGGTTCAAATGCAGGCCAACCAGAGTTTTTTGGTTAAACTCTGATGCTAAGGTCATCCAAATTTTTACAGTCCTTGAAGGCATGTTTGCTGATAAATGGTGCATAAGCAGGTCATCCCAAGGACAATTCATTTTTACTATTTTTTTTGTGAAATAAAAATATGTATTAATCATGACAGCACTTATGTGTTGGGGCTGTACCAACTAAAGGTGATCCCAGCACAAATGTAATAGCTGACTGTAGCTGCAGGGCTAGGGACACACCAAAGTGACATTACAGAGCTAGAGGCAACAAAGAGCATAACAGAGCATAACAGTTTTGCTTGAACACAGTGTGACAACAAAAGCCCCTTAACACGTACTGTTTGGCTATGTGAGCAACATAGCGGGGGCACTACTCAACCCCAAAACCCAAATAACCCCCTAAACTCCCCGAAATTTAATACCCACCCCACCAAAAATAATAAAAAATTAAAAGCTTCTAAATTAAGACATATTACTTGTATAACCTACTTAATAAAGATCAGTGGTTTAATAAACATCAGACATTTGAACTCAATACAAAATCGTCTTAAAAACATGAGTGGGGAACAAACAAATACCTAAGCGGAAAATGGATCAGTGCATTTCATAAGACTAAAACTTTCATTTCAAATCTTTTAAAGCTTATTTGCAGTTAAGGTCAAAAATGTGTTTTTATTTGATTAGCCAGTAGAACAAGGTTCCTGCTTGCCAAGAGTTGATGCTTTCTCCTTTATGCTACAGCTGTGTCTCAGTTAGTCAGACTGCCTAGAGGGGTAAATGCCTGAGGGTGTGGGCTTAAACACAATCCGAACAAAACTTTTTCACTTACCGGTTAACCAGAGAATTGTGTAATAGTACAGAAAGGCATTAGTATAAGTGTTAGTACACCTTAGTTGAGAAGTTATGGTAAACAATATTCAGTTTCTATTCGCACCTGATTTAAACTTAATGTAACACACACCAAAGTGTTATGTGTGCAAAAGTGTGGTCTCAAAGTGTTATGTTATATTTATGATATATGTTAACTTTAAACTAAAGCTGCTTAACTGTCTGGTTTACTTACTCAACAAACAGTGTTTGAATAGACACTCTAGGTGAAGCACAGTTTATGAAAACAGTCAGTAAGCACATGGCTTGTTTTTTCATAATAGTTTATAGCAATGTGTTTTTTCACACATAAAATTCCTCGATATATATCCTGTCCTGTAAAAACAGGGTAAAGGATAATGTTCAATTAGATAGGAAGGAGGGCATGTCCGGGCAACAGTATAGCTTGTGGGAAATGAATCAGGAGATACTGATGCACACTTTTAACTGTAACATAACAAGCAATAGATGTAAATCATATCTAATTACACAAAAGTGAACATGACAGGTGTGGGAAAAAGTGTCTACCTAAAAATATCACCAAAATGTGCATATATATATTATAATGTTAGAAGTTATTGTGTTTATTAAAGCTACAACATACAATTTGGGTATAGCAAGATATGAAGTGAAAGTGACGCTACACAAAATACGGTACACAAAAATTGTGACCGTAAAATTTAGAAAAAATAAAAAAAATTTTAGTAAAAAAAATTTACTAAAATTTAGTACAGGTATGGTAACACATACGTTCAACCCATACATGCAAGTGAAGGACACACAAACTCCCAGAAACAGTGAGCAGCACTGCAGCATCCGGGGAGCAACTGGAGGAAAGGTGTCTTGCTTAAACCATTGACTCTTTAAATATTGTGCTACACAGACAGTTGTAGCCTATGTATAGACATAAACCATATAAAACATACAATACAAGAAAGTGTACAGTATGTTTACATCATGCTTGCACAGGAACAGCTCAGAAATTTCATGCAGAACTTTCAAGTAGTTAAAAGTTTCAACTTTGACAAAGAGTTAACATTTTTACTGCTATGTGATTTGTATGTATTTATGTATATATACTGTATGTATATTGTATATATTGTGTGTATTGTTTAGTCTACAGGTATCATGTAAATGTATAAAATTGTATTATTTCACTTACTTTGTATTCTTGTATTCCCAATCCATAACCACGTTCACATCGGCCACTTCATCCGCCACCACGGATGACGACCACCACTATAACTCTGCCTGGCTCACACTCTTAAGATTGAGAAAACTTCTTTGTCCAGGTATTTTGTCCACATTCAACTCCAAACTGCATCCACCTCCACTGTCAAATCCCATCTACGGAGAGGCCCGAAAACTCTCGCTCGCTCTTGCTCTAAACACAAATCCCTCCCCCTCTCTCCCCAACAAGCCTTTGTTCACCACAACTAAAGCTAAATTCAAGTACTGGATTAATAACCTAGACAAGGCCTTTAATCAGGACTTGTTGATATCTTCAGTTGCATTTTTACAACTTTAAAATACCCATATTAACAGAATTATGGTGAGCATTCACAGGACCAGTGACAAAGTTTAACTAAAAGTTTAAAACTATATAAACACGCTGGGGTAAACTATATCTTTAGGTGAAAGCAAGAAAGCACCTTGTGGCTAAAAGACTAAATTACACTAAATGACCTACTTTTCCCCATATGTTCCATATGAAATGCTGCCGTAAGTGCACACAAGTGAATGTTACATTAATTTTCACCAGTTATTTGTAGGCCCTAATGCAATTGAACGTGGTTAGTTCACAACACTGAGTGTAACATCAGCTAAAGAAGGTGAGCCTCTCTCTCTTCCTCACAATTAAACAATGTGTTCCTGTAGCTCAACTGGCAGAGCATTGTGTTAGCAGCGCAAAGGTTGTGGGTTTCATCCCAGGGAACACATGTACTGATAAAAATGTATACCCTGAATTCATGGATAAAAGAGGCTGCAAAATGAATACATGTAAATGTGATACATTGTACAATATGCTAAGAAACCTGGTGACCATGTAGACCAGAAGTGTGCCTGATTAAAGCATTATCCCACTTTATAAACAGCATCCAAAGAATGTGTTTAGTTACATCAACAACATGCAAAATTAAATGCTGAGCATCAGATAGCAAAAGGAATTCGCACAAACAAAAGTTTGAGAGGGCGGCAATAAATAGAAACTATTCCTTTAATCTGCTTTAATTCTAATCTTTAAGCAATTTTTCATCCTTCGGGTGTCCGGTTTGTTATAATGCCTGGAATGCCCAGCAGTGCTCCGGATGAATAAAAAACCTAATGTTGGCCAAAAAGACTCTTCTGTTATTTTCCAAAAATGTTTAGTGCAATAGTTCGCATTACAAATGTCTTGAATGAAGTGGGTATTCCGGAGTCTACATAGTTCTGTAAAACACATTCCTTTGCTGTTATACAGTCAGATATACATTCAAACTTTAATGTGGAAAAAACAAGACAGACCTCGCTACTCATTAGTCATTAGTATCACACTACATCAAACATTTACTTAAATATTAATGCAAAAAAATGTTGTCACTGTCTGCCTATAATGAATAGATTTATTGTTTTCCTCATCATGTAAGTCTCTTTGGATTTAATCTCCTAAATGCCTGAATATGAATGTATTTGTGTCTGTGGCTATTAGACTACTAAATTGTTTTGGCCCTCACAAGAGCATTATTTTTATGCATGCTGAACTAACTTTTCCGGTGTCTTGCTTGAGTCTGGAAAAGTTTGGAAGCAGACAACTTAGTTTCCTGCCAAACCCCACAGCTGCTGTTGAAAGTACTGGAAGTCTAACTGCTGTGATGGGATTTTCTCTGTTCAAAAGAACAGCCTTTAGAAAACTTACTGATTTAATATCTATTCAATGAAAATCCCACTGTTCAATAAAAATTATTCAAAACCCCTCAAAATACATTTATAAAATACATACATTTATAAAATAACAAACTAAATATCATCTCTACTTCTTTAAATCTGTGAAAGATTTTATCTGGCACTTGGCTTTAACTTGAAGGTACTTATGACTCATGATTTAAAAGTAAGCAATTTTGGGGGTGGGGGGGGTCCTGTCTGCACAAGTCGGCACTGTCTGTACGTCACATTAGTCTGTGACTGTCTAATGTCTGCTATCTAATATCTTATGTGGTGCCATGGTCCTTCAGGAATGTAGTTTCATGTTTCAACGTTGTGCTTTCTCTTAAAATACCCTTTGAAGTCTATTAATGAAGGCAAAATAAACATTCTGTTCAATGAGGAGACTGAATAATTGCCTTGCAATCACTTAAAATATACGCAATAATTCAGAATTTGTGGTTTGCAATAAATTAATATAATTTGTACAGTTATGTGTTCATTACAAATCGAGCTTTTACCTAGATGACCAGTTTCCATCAAGCGGATATATTCTGAGACATGTCTGGTTAAAGCAGACATGATTACTCACTTTTTCCTTGAAATAACTGCAGAAGCCTGGTGTCGATTATTACAGAATATAATGTTGCAGATTTATAATTTGTCTGCCTGGGGTTGCGGCCAGACTCTTTTCAAAATAAAAATAGACGCACAAAGTCGTCTCATGTGCCTCAGTTAGCATGTAACATTTTATTGTTATATTCTGGGTTACATTGAAGATTTTCCAAATCTAACAACATCCTGACGACTCCAGGCAAAATCAAAAGGAGAGATCAAAAGGAGAAAGTTTGCAACTGGCAGTGTTTTGTGGAAAAGAGATAAATTAGATCAATGCGCAGAAAAGTGTTTGTATTATGTTTGAGGTTAAGCAGCTGTTCTCTCACCACTGTGTGTGTGTGTGTGTGGGAGAGAGAGAGAGGAAGACAGAAAAGAGAGAGTTAGAAACAGTGGAAGGAGAGAAAGAAAGAACAAAGATAAAATGACAGATTGAAAGTTAGAGTCAATTAGAAAATAACATTCACAATAGTTTGCAAATTTGCAAAGTGAAAGACAGAGTGCAGAAAAATAGTGAATAAGGTGAACCGTTATGTGAGATCAAAAAAGTGCCACACAGAGATACAGTCATGTGAAAAAAATTAGGGCACCCTATGAAAGCCTGTGTATTTTTGTAGCATCCCCATAACATTTTGAATAAGGTTTGTCCTGTGTAAACCTCAGATTTCGTTTGGTATGCTCCTGACTGTTGAAGTGAGAGTGAACATCATGGTAAGATCAAAAGAGCTGTCAGGGGCCTTCAGAAAAAAATAGTAACATCCTATGAGTCTGGTAATAGATTTAAAAAGATCTTTAAAGAAGATTTTTAAATCAGCCAGTCCACTGTCCAGAAGACAGTCCACAAGTGGAGGGCTTCTAAAACAACTGCCAACATGCCCAAGTCTGGTCGTCCCAGCAAGAACACCTCAAGGGCAGACCTAAAAGAGACCTCGAGACCTATAGCAGGCTCTGGCTACGGTTGATGTAAAAGTACATCTTTTTCCTCAGTTACAATAGACATTTTTGTAGAATTACATTTGCAGAACTTTACATTGCTTTACTAAGAAGATTAATTACAATTACTTTAATCTTTATTGTTAAAATTGAGATCAAATTACAATATACTGAAACATGTTACAAATACCTTTTTTAAGGGTGTGCTAATTTTTTCACATGACTGTAAATTTTGCTCACTGGCTCACTATTGTAATGTAAGCGTCCTTGGTGCAACCGCGTCATCTAGTGGATATATTTATATAATGCAGCAACCTAAAATAATCTGTTATTTATTATTGTAATTTATTTTTACTATTATTAATGTTGTTGTTATTTGTTTTAAACTCCCACTGACACTGACCCTGCAGGCATCTCACCTACCCACAGACAGATATACAGATGTGCTTTGCTTAACTAAACATTCGCTCTCAACAGCCTCAGATAGACCGGAGGGTACATGCCAGTAAAGGTAAACACTATACGGGTGTGGACACAGTGACCTTTGCTTCACTCTGCTCCTCATCTGACACATGAAGCCACAGAGCAGCAGAGTCGCAGGAGCAACCGACCACAGACAGGCTGAGTAAGCAAAGCCCCAATGCAGCATTTGTAAGTCACCCGGAACTGTGGGGACACGGACGCCACAATCATATGTGAGCACAAGAGGAGACACTGTAGGCTTTCTTATGCATCATGCTTCCAATGTTATGCTGGAATGAACAGTCTTATAATTTGGCAAACACTTTAATCCAAAGTGACTTACAGTGAATTCAAATGTTTACTTTTTGCAATGCAATGCTCTGCCAGTTAAGAAACAGGAAGGCTAATAAACATGGAAAAAATGACTTTCTGTAAAAATCAGTTTAGAAAATTTGAATAGAAACAAGTCAGACGTTTAGAGTTTAAGCCTTAGAAGGCAGATCTTATATACTATATACTCTATATATAGTCTATAAGGACTATAGCTCTTATAATGAACAGTCTTATAATGAACAGTCTTATAATAAACAGACTATAGCTCTTATAATGAACAGTCTTATAAATAGACTATAGCTCTTATAATGAACAGACTTATAATGAACAGATTATAGCTCTAATAATGAACTTACTGTCTTACTATCTGCTGTCTACTAAGACAGCTGCCTTGTAAGGCAGCACCCTAACAGTAAAGGAACCTCATAAGCAGGTTTCCAATAGGAATCCTCTGACTTGTTTCTTTTTTCTGTACTGATTTTGAATTTCTGTACTGATACATCTTCTGTACAGATTTTGAAGGAAACACTTGTAATACTTTTCTCCTCTTGTTCATTTTAAGCTTTAAAAACTTAAACTTTTCTCCTCTTGTCTTCATGTCAAGAACACATCTATGACATTTCTAAACGTTGAATCTTCAGGCAGAGCACTAGTGTTTGAAACAGAGCAAGAGTGTTTACAAATTATCTCTTTCTCTCGAACCTGAGACCCCCAAACCCTCCTAAATATCAAGGTAAGGTTTGAAAATATCTCACATCTCTGAGGAGAGCATGCACAGTTCAAAGAGCAGATAAAAAAAGAGAGAAAAGAACATCAAAAAAGGTGCTTTTTATAAAATGTGAAGCATTAAATGCCCTGCGGAATTGACTCTACATCACAGTTAGAGCTAAGATAGCTTTAATGGAGTCTTAAAATGTAGTGAAATCTTTCCCACAAAAGAACGCCGGTTGCTTTGAAAGTGTGAGAGAGGCAGAGATCCTGTGCTCGGGGGTCGACATAAAAGAATATGTCAGCTGTGAAATTCACGTCATGGAACCTTGAACTAGCTGAACTGTAGAGACACGCAGCAGAGAGGAGAGCAGGATGGGGGGAGGGTGACGGACCCTGTATGCTGGAGAAAAGGGGTTTTGGAGTCTGAGTGGGAGATTAAAAGCGAGACAACTAGCAAAATTTTCCACAGCTAACACAGGAAATAGGAGACCCAGGCATCAACAGATTGGATCTCCAAATATATTCTATAAACACAACAAACACTTTTTTATGTTCAAATTTGCTGTTGCTTAAATTCTTAGGCTTACTTAAGTGCTTACTTTATCATATAACTTCTTTTATCTGCTTCTCTGGTCCTCTTACTTGAACCACAGGCTAGGGAAGGTCTGTACTTCTGATTACTGTGGATAGCATTTCTGGCGTATTGACACCAGTGACTTGTTTGTCAATCTTCTGTGTTTTACCACAGTCTCACCTCTGCATGCTTTAGCAGTGAGCAAGAAACATGTCTGAGTTTCTGCTTGCTTAATTTTCTCTGTTGACAAAAATGCACCAAAGCACTGAGGGGTCTCGACATACTTCAGTGACGAGACAAGTACCATTTCTGACAGCTTGTTACTTGTTTAACAATAATAATAACTTTCATAATATTCCTTTAGTATAATTTTTCATAAAATGCATAATAAGCACAGATATACAGTATTAAATTGTACAATTTGCTTACATTTAGCACAAACAATATGGAACAAATATGTTACGGTCTTTACAATCTGTTCCTATCTGATTTACAGTGTGTGACAGGCCTCATTAGGTCAGCTGGCCCATGACAGTCCACTAGTGCTTTAAGCAAACAGATGGAAAGATAAACCCAGTTTGCATGTCTCACCTCATTCTCTGAGCCTGGCGGTTCCGACCGCAACTGCGGTACCCGCTGCTCCCTCTGGGTGGCGCCACAACCACGAGCTGAAAAAATCAGTGGGGGAATTGAAGTTTAGAAAGATTAGAAAAAGAAAGTTTTAAAGAACAGTTTCTTTTACTGCAATTTGCAGATATTTAAACTATAGGTTGCCTTTGAAATTGTAATAGATGTAATAGGCGCTGTGATTATACCACACTGACTTTCACCTGATAAGCAAACATGTTACATTTATGAATATAATGCAAGAAAATCACTGTACTGCTTTGGTTAATAGCACATCATTGACTTACAGTTAATAAAGATGGAGGTAATAAAGAGTGTGTTTGACTTGTTTTCAGTGTGATATTTTCATGCAGGTCCATTTTATTCTTCATCTCGATGTGTGAGAAGCTGTGCAAGCGAGCTTCATCTGAGCTGTGTCTCTTGTTCATCCTGTTTCTGCTCAAGACAAGCCTCCATCTGCCCACACACACACACAGGTTAAATAAGGGTGGAGGTCAGATTGAGTTCAGAAGATCTTCTGTATATTAGATTATTGTCTGTGATTAACCACTGAATTACCTGAGGCTTCAGTTAAAATTTTTCTTTCAGTTATACCAAATTGAATCAAATGCAGCCACACA
>JBAJNP010011863.1:0-14148 GCA_036877545.1 Yasuhikotakia modesta | reverse complement strand
TCTCTCTCTCCCTCTCTCTCTCTCTCTCTCTCTCTCTCTCTCTCTGTGCACTGAGTGTGGCCTCCACTCTGCGATTTCATGTTTAAGGAGTCAGATGGAGAAAAGAGGCTAATTACCAGAGTGGCGTATAGTTGCTCATTAAATAAGTAAAGATTAAAAAGCTCTCAGTAATGTAAGAAAGGTGTTCGCAGCCCAGAGAGGCTTCAGTTCCACATTCATTAATGACTGACAGAAAAAACACACATTAGTTTTCTGATTTCAGAAACATGAAGCCATCTGGTAATATAGTTTTACAAAACAGCGCCAGGGTTTTAAAGATGGAGTCTGTGTTCCATAACGTGTTTTGATGCTGTTTTTATGTGGAGAGATTTTCTGTGTTAAAGTAATCATGGGTAAACCTGTTTCCTCTCCAACCCACAGCTGATGAAACAACTAGTCAAGAAATGACAGAAAGTTCGGTTGTTATTATTTGATTGGGTTGCATGCATGTGCAGTCACTGCAGCTGCGTTCGTCTGCAGTGTGTGTGTGTGTGCGCAGACGTGAGGTGTGTTTTTCAGGAGTGAACGTGTTTGTCTTGTTTCTGACCTTCAGCAAAGCGTTATATGTTATAACTGAGTTAATCCTGTCTGAAAAACTGGACCTGTGAGCGAATCAATAATCCAGACTGGTTTTATTTCTGCTTTGATGTGTTCATAATTCATTTGAACATTACATCAGTGTTGCACTCAAAGTTATTGCCTTCAATAAATGCAGCGATGTGGATTCATTTATTAAAGGAACACAGTTTGCTTCATCGTACGAAGAGAAAATAACAGAACATTTTCTCTGTAATGTTTATGTAGCGGCAGTGATGCTGGTAAACCTCAGTTTGTGTGCAGTTAACACTGGCACCGTTCTGTTGCAGATACCTCAGCGTAAGGGGGAGGTTTTCATAGATTTGGCCGGGGTGAGATGCGTCGACTAGAATAACTGGACATTAACTAGATTTTTCTAGAAGAATCCACTCATTTTGATGGTGTTGAACATTGTGAACAAGTCTTCCTCTGAGACACCAGCGTATGTGTTATACTGTTTCATCATTTATTCATTTCCTTTACAATATTGATTAGTTTTAGAATTATTCCTGAGTAAAAAGAAGAATAGTTTGATGAATATTTATCTCTCAAGCAATTTAAATTCATTCTGTCTGGTGTGTATAATACAGATTGTTCCTCATATCTTTGAACAGCTCTTTGTACACACACACTAACTCCCTACAAACACATCCATTTAAAACTCATTTATAGTTTTTAAGTTTTGGTTCCTGCATTCACAAGATCATTTCTTGGGTCAGATTAATTTTAGATTTGCATGCAGCTATGTACTGGAGGTGATTTTGATGCAAAAATATTTAATTTTATGCACAGATGAAGTCAAGGTGATATCACATCTGACTGTGTGGAGAACGGAGAACTGTGATCCCGGCAGCGACGCAGGAGACTAAATGTGAACAGAGAGGTAACGTATTAAATCCCTTTTTATCATTATTCACCCGCACCTTTCAATTTGTCATCATTCGCAGCAAAACACACGAGCGATTCTCTGCTGCAAATAACCCTCCTTCCACGAGGGGTAAAAATAGATTGAAATGAAAATAGTCTGGGCGACACGATCAATCTCTTAAAAATTGATGTTCTGATGGTGTCTGAGAGGAAGAGGAGGAAGATGAGGAGGATGTCTTTTATTCGAGGAACGACAAGGTGGAGCAGAAAGACCCGAAAAAGACAGGAGAGATTTGTGTTCAGTGTGGCGTGATGAAGGATGTTGTCATAGACTGACAGTTTATTTTAAAGGCCATTGACTTTACATACAGCGGCAAAATGAAATATTGAGCTTTAATACAAAACCCCTGGGGGCTTGTTGCCCATGTTGACCTCATCTGAACCGGTGTAACATGTTTCTCTCACTCTGTGGTGATTAACTTCAGCTGTTGTGACAGGCTGGATTTATGGGTGATGTTGTACGGATGCAATCAGAGGCTTCGCTTGTTCTGAACACAATCCCTGAACCCTTTCTTCTGTGAACCGGTTCTGTGAGTTTTGTGCTTCAGTTGTCTGGCATTTGCTTTGATATTAATAATAAGCACGACTGGAAGTTGCAGATGAGAGGTGTTGATTCCCACCGTTTACCTTTAATGCAAATGAGCAGTGATGCCATATGGCGACAACCAATAGGTGTGAAGATACTGAACGTCATGTGACCCACCACAGTATAGTTTAGTGTAACCAGGGCAAGGATGTTACAGATGGATGGAAATTTGTTATAAATAAATTAAATCACTATGTAGGAGAGCATTAGATGTTTTGTAGCACAAGCCACACAATTCTTATTTTGATTTAGTGAGATCTTTAAATGAACAACCCATGGACCTTATATTGCAGGTCTCTGTGCTCTGCAGACATGACTTCTTATAGAGGCTGGTCATTAGATACAATTAAAATGTCTAAGTGGAAAAATGTTGCACTGTTGTGTCATAAAAGCTCGTTTAAAAGCCATTTGCAAATGAACGGAGGATGAAATGGGCTGGCGATACATAAAGATAGATTTCAGGTCTATCTCATTACCTGCAGCCCTCAAACGTTCATGTTAAACATTCAGTGAGTCAGCAAACCCAACGCTGTCAGCTTTGATCAAACCAGAATCAGCTTCAGCTTTCATTAATGTTGCCATTATTTCTTCAGCCCTGACAGATGCATTGTGGGATATCGGCCCTTATGGCAGCTCATCTTTCATATTCCATTTCTTCACCCATTTGACGAGAAGTTCGTACTTCAGTCCAATTCATTTTGTGTTTGAATATTGATTTTCTCTTTTCCTCACTCAAGATTCCGGCTCTGTCTTCTCTCCTGGCAGTAATTTTGACACTCTGGTGGTTTTCTACTTAATTAAAACTAATCTTGAAAGGGAAATATCGAATATAAATAAGACTCGCAAGAATGACATTATGTGAAATAATTTGAGATTTCAGATAACTGTGTAATATTAGGCAATAAATTCTTTCAGGAGAATATATGAGCTCTGGGTGGAATTCAACTATATCAGTTAATTTGTGCCGCTCTCCAAGTTTCTAATCCCTTTGAAATGTTGAGCCATCAGAGACCAGACACCTGTGTGTTCTTACATAAGAGATCTGATGGACCATCAAAGCAGTTTGTCTGTTTGTCAGTCCGGGTTCCAGGAGAGATTTTACCCACCTGTTCTGTCTGTGAGTCCATGAGCTCCGTTCTTTGAAAGCTACTGAAAGCTCAGTGCATATTAATAGTTTATAGAGTGTAAAACTTTGCTCACAATTTTTGCTGCACTGTATTATAAAGATGTTAAGAGCACAGACAGACAGACAGACAGACAGACAGACAGACAGATATTGCTGTGTGTATGAGTCTAATGTTCACATGCTAAATGTCAACAGTGGGTCAAAAATGAAAATAAAGCGGCGGTTAGAACAATATGAGCTCGGCCCCATTGGACCGTCCGCATTACCTTTCAAGGCTGGATGAATTCAGAAGAGTCTCTGTGGAGAGTCAGGAATAAGACTGCTGGACATCCGCTGGGAACACGGCTAACCGCGCGTGAAAGCGCCGGGTCTCCGGCTTGATCTGCAGCCAGAGAGATGATGTTGATCAGAAAGGCCTTGGAAATGAGTCAGAAGTTGCCAGCCTGCCTGCCAAGTGCCACAGTCCGGGATCAGGGCCGGAACGTCACTGAGTGGAACAATGTGGAGCAGCGGGCCAGTCGCTGGCTAAATAAACCCCCCTCACAGCCTGTCATGCTGGGGTGGCACAACAGCGCTGCCAGGGAAAGTCATGCTAGAAACATTCAATTTTCCAGAAGCGGAGCCGGGTGGGAGGGCGAAGAGATGAACGTTCTAACGTCTGGAACTCCAGAGCGAAGTTTTGACAGAATACCAGGGAGGCGAGCTGAAGGAGGGATGTCACGCTCGGCCTGTCAGGGAGATTAAAGGGGTCGCGGAGGCAGTTTTGGATGTTTGCTGTGACAGACGGGAACTGAGGAAAAGAACAGCCTCCAGGAAGCTCTTCAGAGACTCGTTTGGCACCCACAGATCCACAAGACGGAGCACAGAGGCCAAAACGTGACCCAGCCATGAGTCCTTACTGATCGCCCACCACAAACACATTCAACGGCTCCTGTTAATGAGGCCGGTGCTGATATCTGTTCAGCAGGGTGACTAAATAAACATCATCATGTTCTCTGCTGTGTGAATTAAGACATAACAGTGTTACTTTAATACATTACTGTGTATATATATATATATGATTGTAAATATCCTTGGATATTTTCATTGTCATTTGTACAGCTGCATCTATTTTTTAACATATATTTGTTTTATGTTTATATGTTTTATTTTTTGGAGATGAATATCCATAGATTATGCAAATTAGCATTAAAAATGAAAACAATCGCTGGCACTAAAAATGTGAAATGAGCTTTAGGATGTTTATCACGGGTGTCGTGTGAAAGTGTTTCTGTGTGAAAGTGTTTATGTATTCTGTGGATCTGTCCATTACCTGTCAGTCACTCAGATTGTTTTCATTCTCCATTTTTTTAAAACCACTATTTAATCACACACTGAATAATCTGTCATCTTGTCAATTTCAATAAAGCAGTGAGTAATATTTATTATTGAAACGCTCTCACAGCGGGTAAATTTATTCACTCTCTCTTTGTTTCTTGAGATTTATTTTTCAGAAGACACTGTGTTTGTTTGGCTCTTTCATACTGAAGTGCGTTTTTACATGAGAATTTCTGAACGGTGCTGCGTTTGTGCCAAGGTCAGGAGATTGAGAAAGATGAGATTCTGTCGGAGATCTGAGGACGTCTGGGGGTTAATTGTTGACTGAGGGGCCGTTTGTGAAGCATTAACATAACAGAACGTCAGTAAGATTACTGGTGAATTTTACAGTTGCGTTTTTAGACTTGGCTGCTTGGCTGAAGCGTTTGGGAGAGGCTGCCAAACATTAAAGAATTAAATGCGAGAAAATAATTCCTAAATAATAAATATAAATTCAGTCAGGCGTGATGAAAGATGAAAGTGCAGTGAAAGATTATAAAGACTGTTTTTCTTTATTGTGAGTGAATTAATGGTTCACACTCAGATCTTGAGTTCAACTTGAGTCATCAGGAAGAGTTTTAAAAGCGCGTTCCTCTAACGTTTAAGTAACCTCTGGGCATGCATGCAGTTGGCCTTTAAGTTAACAGACACAATAAAAGATACAAGACTGAATTTTGATGACCTCCCTGTGGTTTTTTCATGTATAACTCGAGCTAACTAGCCTGTGACATCATCCTGACGGCGGATGCAGGAGGGTGGCGTCTGTAGCGTGTTTCTGAAGTCGGTACACGTGGTCATGGCTGTGTATACGTAGCGTTCTGTGTACCTGCGCTGTTGAGTTTGTGTGCTGTGATCACTGAGCAAGATTAATAATCACACCTGTGCAGTTTTTAGCAGCAGTCACCTGATCAGTGAGTGATGCATCATGGGATAGCGTTACACACACTCAGGTGAGTTGACGCATACGTCTCATTTACTGCAGGGTCTTTATTGACGCTGCAAAAGTGAAGAACAGAAACCATTTTATTTTCCTGTAATGTGATGTAAGGTTTGATTTACAATTTGCTGTCCTTCATTGTCAGTGTGAGAGATTAAAAACATCAGACCTGGAAACATTATAAAGAGAATGTTTTCTTTGTTTCTGTTCTGTCAGCACCATGAGCTGAAAACCGTTTATTAATATGTGCCGTAATTGAAAACTAGCAGGTAGCAAGATCTTGTATCTGTAAACAGAGGGCTTGTTGGTACGTTTATCTACTGGAATATGAGGAGAGGTACATCTGCAGTCTATGAGACGCTGCTTTGTGTGTGATGGTGTGACGCTCACTGCCAGCTAATAGCATTACAGTTTTTCTGCTTGCATTAATCAGACAGTGTGGTTTCCATCTTTCTTCCCCTCCATCTTCTGTTACTGAAGGTGAAGTGTGTCATTTCTGCACCGCTTGCATCACCACACAGAATTACTTCATAGAGATTTCATACAGGCTATCATAGATCTGCTATTGGTCGATCAGGCAGGTAACCCCGCCCAGACTCGTGCCATTGGTTGAGCCTGTGTTGTTGTTTTGATTGGAAGTGGGATATTCCAATATTCCAATATTTCAGGGATATTAAACCTACAGATGGTTTAATTAAAGTTGTCTTTGCACATTAGGCTGGAACAGGAGAAAGTAAATTTGACTCTATGGTTTGTAGTGTGTGTGTGTGTGTGTGTGTGTGTGTGTGACTAAACGTATAACATGCATGTGAATTGATGAAACTTTGTTGCAACAATAAACCGTTATTACAGAAAATGTTGCTGCAATATTTTAGTCTTTTATCTAACTAACCTAATTTAGACTAGTAGTCTCAAGAGGGCTTTTAGAAAATTGCATATACTTAAACAGTTATTAGCTAAATATCCCACAATTCTTTGAGGCACAGACTAATCCCAATCGAGTGAAAGTGTATCTCTCCATTAGAGTTGTTTAGCCCTGGTTTCTTACATCTGACTCTGAGTGAACTGTGTCTCATGTCTGTGGTAACTGCTTTCTAAATCTTCTTATATGTAGTTGTTTTATCTTATAATATAGTTCTACGTGCAGCTACATGATTTAATTAAATGTAGATTTATGCATTTTCAGATTGTACACGAGTTGAAAGTTGTTTATCTGTGTGTTTCCAGAGTTCAGGCTGTAGTGAGATTCACATACTGAAGTTGAGTTAATGTTTAAACATGTTTCCATGATTAAAACAGGACTTTATGTGGTTCTACATTAGAGTCAAAGCCATCACCGTGATAGAAAAGTTTACAAAAAACAAAACACATTTGCATTTACAATGCAATTCATCAGGAAATTAGGGGAAGAAAAATGTTAAGTGTTTTAATGAGTTTACAAATGAGTTTCACACATGCCTAATCAACAATGTGTTCAAAATGTAGTTATATAACCTGCTAATGAAGCGGTTAATAAAGAGACGCCACAGCCAGTTACTGGCCAAAAAAAGATTCATTTTTACATGCAAATGTATGTAACTAGATTGACAGACTGACAGACAGACAGATTAGCATTAACAATGATAGAATGAAATGTTTTCTTCTGTCGTTTTGAACTGAAATGTGTGTTTAGCCTTGAGATTCTCTCTCTGCTGAGCCGCGCTGGTTCTTTTCATCAGAACCGCTCGTGGGCGTTCTCCATTAGGGTTCTCCATTAACGTTCTCCATAGACTGCACACACGGAACAATGGGCCTGTCCTGTAACACGAGTGTATGAAACACAGATGTGCTGACTTTTAAGGGTGCTCTCTGAAGAAACGTCTATCACTCATTCAGTCGTGATTCACTCTTAACGGGGCCCACAGGGGCCACAGACTTAATCTCCTTCCAAAACATTGTTAAGTGGCACAGGACAGGATGTGTGGCAGAGAAAGAGATATTTCAGATCCTTCACTCAGGGTTCAGCTGCCTTAAATGCCATTTACAGGTTTATTGGCCATTTCTGGAAAGGTCTGCATTGCTCACTGGGCAGGTGTGTGTGTGTGTGAGAGAGTGTGTGTGTGTGTGTGAAAGAGAGAGTGTGTATGAAAGAGTGTGTGTGTGAAAGAGAGAGAGAGAGAGAGAGAGCTTGCTGTTCGTTCATTGTTCTTCCCTTGAGACCCATCCCAGTGGATGACGCATCATGTGACACATACTGTATCCCCCCGGCACAGGCTGAAATGAGGGTCTTCTATGATAAACGGGGGTTTGTAATGCTCTGTGATTAAACGGTGAGGTCATCATCACAGCACAAGCACACATCTGTTCATTGTGCCTGTAAACTGTGGCCACTATTTTTGCCAAATGTTTTGTCACTCTTGTGACACACGTAACCCTTGCGGACACTACGGGTGATTTCTGCCTCAGGCGCGCTGGAGGAACACAAATCGCTTCTTTATTTCCTTCTTAAGAGACTCAGGAAGGAGCGTATGGTAAATGCTTCTTTATTAACACCAATCAGAGATGTGTCTTTATAATCATTCATACTGGTCATGTCTGAAATGATTAAATACACCATAAATCTTTTAACATATCAGTTATTGTGTTTTGTAGGTTATGGATTCAGATCATCGTAAGCAGCGGTGGGCACAGATGCTGTATTGGACCCTCACTGCAGCCGCTGGTTAATATTTACAGCAGCCGACACCGTCTGCATCAGAACACCTGTCTGCTCCCACCTCAAGATGTAGATGCTCCACCTGCGATGTCACCGGTGATAGATGAGCAGGTAAAACAGCAATATTGTCAGACCAACAACCACAACGTTATATTTAAAAGCATCTCCTGAGAAATCTAAAAGTATGTTTGCTCCCAAGGACGTGAAGGACGAGGGAGGGAAAAAATGAGAAGAGAGGAGAGAGATTGCGGAGCGGCTCTCCTGGAGCGCTGCAGAGGCTGTAAATTTAACTGAAGGAAAGCATATTGGGCAACGTGGAGGGCGGCCATCTTTGGAGAGACTGCATCCCTCTCTCCTCTCACAGCGGCCAAACACATCGTTCATTCCCGTCTGCGCGAATCTCTCACGGTGTCACTTTGCAGAGATTGGGTGAACTCATAAACAATCGGGCGTCATGATATCTCACGGGTGGACGACAGGAACTGGAATTGTGCCTCCTTGCTAAATAAATGAGCTAATAACACTCTCATCTCAGTGTTTACTCACTTTCAGAAGTTAAAGCCCTGCGATCCTGCGAGTGATAGCAGCCGCATGAAATATGAAGCTAAAAGTTCCTTGTGAGTGTCTGCAGAACGCTTCAGACGCCCAAGGGTTTACGTTCGGTCATAATGGAAATGTGTGCGCCGCAGACATGTGCAAATCATCTGAACTTGTGTGAGGTGAGATGTTAGCAGTCACTCTACAGCGACAACCAGCTAGTTAAAACACGTTACCTGCGCGGTTCCCGCCTCTCCGACAACAGCTAATTGCAGCGCCTTAAACTTTCATGACTGTGACATTTTGAAAGGTCCCCTTCCATATTTGACCCAGACACTTCATTACACCTCCACTTTTCCTCACGCTGTTTTATCCTCCTGCTTGCCTCACATCTTTCACTTCAGCCTTTCAAAGCGTCTGAACGCTGAAGATGTTAATCTTTATTATCACTGGTCCAGGGCGGGGCTTTGGCATCGATCTCCGCTCACTTCTTGTGGAAAATCAAGCTTTCTTCTCCCTCGCGTGTTGCTGTTATAAAGTACTAATGGAGATGTTTACCTTGTGTTGCAGGAGAGCTTTTAAAATGGGTGTCGGAGACGAAGCGACAGGAAGAAAACTGACCAATTAGCGGACCGTGTTTTAACGCTGAGTGTGTGATGTGACTCCATTTTCTGCTTTTGAACGAGTGCCGTGTGACTGCCAGCAGCTGCTTATTAAGATCAGCTTTACTGCAGTCCGTCACATCGCTTTGAAACCGTGAACGCCGGATTTGTTTGGAGGAGGTAATTAGGGCCACATTCAGCTGCAGGCCGAACTCATTCCAGAGGTTTTTCTGTGAATCTGTTCGTCTGATGTTGTGGTTTGTGTCAGAGGTGAAATGGATGCTGGGATTGTGTGTGTCAGATGAATCGGGGCTTTCAGGTGTGGCAGGTAAATAGGTTGCTGATGTTTGTCCTTCACAAGCGACTGTTGTGACATTTCTTTATTGCAGTTTTACTGCGTCCCGTGTGTTGCTGAGAAGCTAAATCAAAGCAATGACTGGTAGCTTTAAAACTGTTATTTTTAGTCGTTACATCTTTTGAAATCATTTATCTTCTTAAGTTCCACGAGAGAGACAAATAAAGTGCAAATAAGGAACAATTCAGATTCACATTTAAGATGTTTCTCTTCAGGAAGTTTTTGAAACGTCCTGCTATCAAGAATTTAATCTTTCTGTCATTTAAGGATTCTAGCTTTCATCGTTCTTTTATGTTTCCAGCACCCACCACAATAATCTCCCGTAATACGAGTGTTTATCTCTGTTTTTCTCCTTTCAGGACATTTGATCAGTGTGTTCCTCCCCCTTCAGCCGCGTGTCTGAGAGAGTTTGGTAGTTGAGGAACAGAATCAGACTCACCAACGCACCCCTGAGTGATGCAGGCCATCTGTTCCCAAAGAGCTTTGTCAGCAAAACACGGTCAGCCCAAAAGATTTCAATTATCAATATAACATTTAATACGTCGCCCACAGGCCAAACAGTCTGGCGCGCAGACAGCGTGAGATGGAGGATGTTATTTCTAAGCTACATGGATGAATTCTGCAAAGTAGCAAATTGAGGTTCAAACCTGGCTCGCTTCCATCACCCGCAGAACAGATGATCGTACCACAGAATAAAAATCACATGAGAGTTCCTAACATCCCAGCAGTTTCTCCAGACAGAAGAGATGTTTTAGAACCCTGTATGTGTCTTCTGTATATACATTTACCCTCAGTTTAAACCAATGAAACCAAACTGAAACTCATCGTTTTAGTCATTTCTAATTCTATAATTTTTTATAGAGAGTTGTGGTGATGTTAACTTTGAAAGTAATGAATAAAAACAAAATACTTTTATTTTAGTGATATGAGTTTGGAAAAAAATGATGACTTTTAACTTCTGTATGAAATTTCTGTATGTTAGAGAACCTCACAGAACCTGTGAGTGGAACCGTGTTTACAGACACAACATAACCAGCTAGTTTTTTAACATGATGAGTTTCAACACAGCTGAAGATGAATGGTGAATCCTCAAACAGCACACAGTGTGTGAAGTTCAGTTCTAATGCCCTAAACATCTTCTGATGTCTTTCTCTCATTGTAAGCAGAGATCTTTTAACACCTGCCAGATGAACATCATCTATGCAGAGAATGTTTTTGTGTTTCTGAAGATCTGCATCAAATGACCAGAGATAACAAAGAGCCTGTACTGAGTTTTCCAGACAATGACGCTCTGAGAACCATGGACATATGCTGAGGTGTAAAGATGAATGCTGCAAGGCATTGTGGGTATCGACAGCTGGTCCTGCGTCTCTCACTAATAGTCAGCCGTGATGTTGTTTTGAAAGTTTTTTTTTTTTGCATTGGATCTGTCATTATTCATCTGTCACAGTCTAGCGTTGGGGGAACGTTTCACCTTCACAGTGAATCTACACGAGGAGTTTGTTCAGCTCTGATATTGAGGTATAAACACGGCTTTATTTAGATGCTGATTGTGGGTTTAGTTATACTGTACTGCTAACCTTCCCTCAGCTGAATTAAACCCTGATCAGCTGTTTTTCATGCCTGAAATAAATGCACACTGTATGAAACTCAGCTCTCATATATATTACAGAATCACAGTATTGTTGCGTTTACACCTGAATGCCTCAGTGCATTTCCATTAAAAATTCATTTGTTTTCAGTTCAGATTGTCAGTTCAAAACAGTGATAACCTGACATGAAATTTTAAATGTCATTTCCGTGCAGCTGGGAGCCGGTCCGACAGTAAACGTTGTGGAAAGGTTTATTAAATATTCACACCGTCTCGTCGTGTAATTTTAAATCTTGCCGCTGATTAAATGTTGCTGCTGGGTGACATGTTGTATGTGTGTCGTATTTTTAAAGCTTATAATCAGGTTTTCTCTATTTCTGTTTTTCCCAACATCTGCCTCAGAGCCTCAAGGTTAGATTTGCCTCCGGGGTGTCCGCGATTGTTGGCGGCATATGTTGTTTACGAGCGACTTCAAAACCAGCTGCCCTTCTCTTTGAAACAAAGGCGTAAAGTTTAAAGTTTTAATCAGAGATACGACAATGTCAAAGTCAGCAGCACGTAAATCGCTCGATGTACGACTCGCTCGTTCCCAATAATATCTCTGATGTTTATTAGACATGCGTTTCTGTAAACATGAAGCTTGGCTGCCATACTGTAAACCGCTTTCTGTTTATGTCCAAAGCAGTTTCAAGGGAGCGATGGACTGCGCTGGTCTTTTGTACAGTGACAGATAATTGTGAACGCAGCATCCGGCGGGACAGACAGAACTGCTACTGATGCACCGTGAGCCAATTTGACTTCCTTCTCCCAAGGACAGAGAAACACCTGGTGAAAAATCCTGTTTTATCCGCATGTTTATGGACATCTGCACTCAAGAGACAATTTTGATTGATGGCTAAGAGCTCAAGGGAAAATTCTGCTCCACCACAGACACACCTCTGAATTTATTTATCACCATCTCTCACTGAGGCACAAAGAGACAGAGGGGGAGACAGACCCCTAAACCTGAAGGCATGCAGACAGAACAGCATCCAGACGCTGGCGGACATCACAGAGGAATGCTGGGAGATAATTGGACAGTCGGTGGGAGAGAACAGTGCATTGGAGAGACGGCTGGACAGGAAACAGGGATGGCAGACAGAGAGATGCAGGGATGGCAGGAGGAGTGTGGAGGAGTAAAAATCCTCCACCAGTGTTTTCTGGGCTGTTTAGTGATGCCACTGGTAAACCTACTGTAAACCTGTATAACTAGTGTGTCTGTTTAACTACTCAGTCAGTCCTGTTAACCAGTTCCTTTCTGTCCTGTTGTCATTGTGTTGATGTTAAAACAGGTACTTTAAAAAATGATGAATTATATATTTTTGTGTTTTATTTTTATTTATTGAATCATTAATGACATGTTTTAATAATAGTTTTCCATTTATGCCCATTATGTCCTGCATGAACAGATTTATACAGACTGATGGCAGTAAATGCAAAATGTGTCTCCACTCTCTCCACAGATCTTCCTCACAAGACTGGAAGGATCGACAGGAGAGATCCACTAACCTCCGACCCCTGTGATGTCATTGGCTCCATTAGTGGTGATACAGATTCACAGATTCTCCCTCTCTAGAGGTTTGGTCACACACATGTCGTTCTGAAGGTGAGCCGGACGCTCTCTGAAGCGTTTTGATCGTCTCCTGACGTCCTGATCGTTTGAAATGCAGTTATGCTAATGGGAGTGGAGTTGAGGGTCGTCCGGCGGGGCTCTGATGCTCCTCATCCACCTGAGTAATAAAGCTGTTTAACGGTCACAGGGCGGGTGGATGGGAGGGGCTGCGCTTGAACAAGAGCACTTAAAAGTGTTTACTAGTGGTGTGTGTGAGGGGTCATAAACTGTCTGTCTGTGGCTTTACTTTCTTCGTCTCCTCTACAGTAGATGAGGACTGCAGTGTTGAATGAACTGTGTGTGTGTTTGTGTGTGTGTGCATTTGTGTGTGTGTGTGTGTGTATGCGTTTATGCGTGTGGGTGTGTGTGTGTATGTACACACGCATTTGTTGGTAACTTAATACTTTTGGGTTTTATGGACCATTTTAACACAGTTAATTGGCTTTATCTTGTGGTTTGATTAATTGATTACACCAACAGCAAACAAATATTTGCTCCCTGCGTTTCAGTAACTCTGTGCCAGCCTGTATCCCAGTTTGGCTGCTCTCAGCACCACAGCACACTCAACACACTGCTGTGGTGTATCAGGGCATCGCTGCTTTAGAGACTCGCTGTAGCTCTTTCTCTGCATTACTCACACATTTAAAGTGGAGAAAGCGGCCCCGTGAGACCCTCTATGCCCACACAGCAATAATTACCTTCAAATGTTCTATTCTGGGATAATAAAGCAACGTGTCACGTCAGAAAACCTCCACAGCCGGCCAAAAACTCCACCGCTGTTTGAGTTCCAGCATCCTGACATAACCGTGAACCACAGCAGCCGGCTGTATAGTTTTTCCTGCCAAGTCAGCTGAGGTCAATTTTGAAATAATGTTTAATCGTTTTCCCCTCATGGTGTCCTAAAGACATTAATTAAAGAATATCATTTGATTTGATGTCCACAGCCTGAGATGAGGCCAGAAGTCTAAGCCGTGTGATTTTTCTTCCCCCTCAGATGAGACAGACGCAGGCGGATTGAACGTCGTTCTAATGAGGGCTGAACAGACAGATGGTGACAATTAAAGGACGACGAGGCTTTTATCATCATATCAACCCAAAGACACGACCGGGAGTGATGTCACAGCAGCACTTCAAAAGTAACGTCATCATTTTGAAAGCAAACATAGAGTT
>JBAJNP010011862.1:0-14149 GCA_036877545.1 Yasuhikotakia modesta | reverse complement strand
GTCTGCTGTCTGTTCCTGCTGTTTTCCACTTTGTCAGAAACACAGAGTTTCACCTTTACCTGTTTTCACCAAAGTTTTCATCACGTTTGCCTCTGTTTAAAGCATAAAACTACAAAGTATTTGCTGAGTAATTTCTTAATGTAGGTGAATTTAAAACCTAAGCAGGAGATTGTCTGAACACAGATCTGATATCTTGATGCTTAACAGCCGTTACTTTTTGTTTTTGTTTGGTTTTCTTAAACCATGTATTTTATTTCTCAGTATAAATAACTCATAAACCCTGTTTTGTTTTAACTTCCCAGCTTTCATACGTGGACTCAGAGGGAAAGTCAATAGATGCGGTTCAGATGACATTCCTCAAACTACTGACGGCCTCTGCCAGGCAAAACCTGACCTACAGCTGCCACCAGTCAGTCGCCTGGCATGACGCCACCACAGACAGCTACCGCAAAGCCCTCCGCTTCCTCGGCTCCAACGATGAGGAGATGTCCTACGACAACAGTCCCTTCATCAAAGCCCTTTCAGACAGCTGCTCGGTAAGACCACCCTCCTGTTACCTGACAAATAACACCATTACCTAAAACACAACCTCCCATCATCTGTGTCTCTTCCCACAGGAGAGGAAAGGCTACGGAAAAACTGTTCTGGAGATAAACACTCCCAGAATCGATCAGGTGCCGATTCTCGATGTTATGATCACCGACTTTGGGGATCCCAACCAGAAGTTTGGATTCGAAGTTGGTCCGGTTTGCTTCCTTGGATAAACACACAAAACAGACCCAAAAAAAGAACGAACAATAACTTGATAAGGTGGGACGGGTTACGCGCATCAAGATCGTTTTTCTTGATCTCAACCAACCGCCTGTTCCTGCCACATGCAAGTTTTGAAACCAATGGGGCAGCGAACGTCTCGCCATGTATGTATGTATTACCCAGGAAAATACTTGTTGCCCTTGTAGGGCGAAGATCACATGACCTGTTAATGGAACGTAAGGTGAAGGACAGCCGAGGCAAACCGTGAGCGTGGGGGTCCGCGTGAGGGAGACAGGAAGCAGAGACCCCCCCTCAGTCTCGGTGCAGTGCAAAAAAATTCAACAAAAAAACACGACAACAGCGGTGCTTGTTTAAAATACAAAAAAGAGGTGCTATGCAAGAGGATGTATTTTAATAAAACTGTAATTATTTTTTGTACATTATTTTTATTTCTGAATCCACTTTCAAAACTTGCATGTGTATCACGATTCAGTTTCAAAATCCCTCATGAACGTTTATAAGTTATAGAACTGAATTAAATAAAGCTATTTTGTGGATGAATACAGTGTACGTATTGTTAACTAAACAAATAAAAGACAGCATTCAAACAGTTTCCCCTAATTGTAATGTAAGTCCTTTGTATATAATGACCACATCAGAGTTACTCGCTGGACGGCAGAGGAAGAAACATCGGTACGCTTGAAGCAACGTTTCTCTAACGTTGTAAAGTAATCATGCCTTTCATTCACTTTAACTTAATTTTTTTGTTTAATCTGTTGGTTTTGTTTTAGGTTTTTGTTTTTCAGATGTAGTTCAATCAAATACCTCAAACCTCCTATTTTGAACCCCATGCGGATGAACGGGCGGCTCACCCTGTATTTACTGTCCTTATACAGTTAGGATTATAGATTTTGAGGGAGGATTTTTGAAATGGGAGAAAAACACATTTGTTTGGCCTTTTTTGTTCAAAACCATCTGTGAATGCAATTACAAGCCCTTTTTCCGATGACCCATTTTTGTAACTAAAAAGAGAAATTGTTTTAATGTGTTTTTATGGTTCATTTCGTTATTAAAAACTGGATTCCAACCAACCATGAAACTGAGGCGTGGACCGTTTGTTTGTTTAACATTATCGCCTGTTTTTCTGTTGAGTCTCTCTGTAATGTTTCTGGGTACAAAACTTTTAAATTGTTTATTTCTGTTTGCTGAAAATATCTGCAGCATGGATTTGAAATGCGAGTCTTTTATCTTCCCGTAAAGTGAGCTGTAATATCTCAAACATGCATTGCTTAAAATAAATGATTGCTAACTCATGCACAAGACGCTGGCAGATTGATGACTTCCTCGTATCGTTTATCATGCATTAAAGCTCATTAGCAGATGTCTAGCATGTCGGGATGAGAGCATCAGGTTGCTTTGGAAAAACTTTTCATTAGGTTTATTTCATTGGTCCGTCTGGTTTGTTTACGAACAGGTCGCTGAGGTAAACGGTTGTATCTGCTCTCATCAGACACATTAATATCAGCTAAATTCCACTGGAATACGTTTTTACATTCTGCTAGTGATCTATTCTCAACGGCTCGATGGGCACCGAATTCTTTGAATTATTATTGGAGATCTCAATGCAGGCTTTTAAACAAATGCCAATTTGATATTTTTCTTAAGGCGAAGGCTTTGAATTTGCCATTTTGCCGTGCATTTGTGACAGCCGTTCTCTGCTTAGCATTTAAAAAGGATTGGACTCGCTGTGGATGCAGGCCGGTGTTTTGCCAGCATTTTGACATTTCTTTTTTGTTATTTTGAAGATCTTTCCAGTATGTCCGGGTTTCAGACTCTTGCTTGTTTACATATTTGAGGTATGATGATGTATTTGGTGACAACAACAGAGAAATATAAGCAGAAGTTGAGGTCAGAGGCCAGTTTATAGTAGGAAAGAAAGACAATGTTTGGGTAAATGCTTTGTGTGAAATCCACGATCTTAAATCTCAGGGTACATGAGAGACTTCAGACCTGCGAGAGTGTGTTTGTGTTTTTAAACAGCAAGTTTAAAGCTTAAAAATGCCTTCACACTTTTCTAGAGACGATCCGGAAGCTCTTCTTTTGACTTAACTTTGTGCCGTTCTTTCTGCTAGATATGCATTTTGAATTCTAACAGGTTTAGAAAAAACTTTGCTACATGTTTCTCTTTTTTAGATATTTTAAACTTTAATGCAACAACTGGAGACAATGAGCACATCCCTGAGTTTTAGTGGAAACCGAGACGAATTTAGGACACAATGACAAAGCAAAGTCAGGTATCATAGAGGCAAAAGTTTAATGTTATTTTTTGCATGCAGGCTATTCCAGCCAGATGGCTGCAACACAACCGCCTGGAAGGAAGGTTAGGTACACAAGTTATTGGGCGACGCAAAGCTTTTACAGAACTAATTTGTCTATATTTGCCAGTCTGTAAAAGCCAAACAAATGTTTACTTTACAAAACCAAATAGCCACAAGCAAAAATCTGAGTTTGTGAAAGTGTTTGAACTTGTAACTTCTGGATGGACAATTTTTCTCATTACAGACCCAGATTTTGGTGTTTACAGTTTTTTATTTAATAACATTCTGTCACATAAAGAAAACAAACTGTGATTAGTTGCTTGTGTCAGTCAGACATCAGTTCTTTTCTAAGTAGGTGTTTCTTGGCCAGCTGTAAGTGAATCAGAGTCTGAGCCATTAATCTGAACTCTGTCTGTGTGAGGCTTGATCAACCGTGAAGGATTGCCTAATGTCTGAATGACACCTGTATCATCCAATCACGTGAGTGGGCAGCCGTAAGTCCCTCCCCTCCTTCCCATCATTGCTCAGCTGGGTTCAGGAGACCTGAAGGATGTTGCTTGTTTCATTTGTTCCAAAACATAAAGCATAACAAAGGTGTTTGTCTCATTCCAGCAGTAATTACCTGAGCTGTCCAACAACCAAAACATGCAATTCATTCTCTTCATGCGTCGTCTGCTGCAGAATCATTCTGGAAGGAAAAGGAGAAACATCCACACGTCTCCGTTTCCGGCGCCATATGGGACGTTCCTTCCTCTTGATCTCCTCAAAGGCAGATGAACCCACATCAAACAGAACTCGGCCAATGGCATTAACTTTGAATATTCTGAACGGCGACGGAACCGGCGGCCCATAATTCCCTCAAAAGGAGCGTTAAGCCACAAATCATAAAACAGCAACCGTTTCATAAGAAGTAAAAAGCGGGAGTTTCTGTTGCTGTCAGTCAAAGCAAACCTCAAAGAGAACAGTCAAAGAAACACAGAAGATATTCAAAATCACTAAACCGAAATGCTGTCGCGCTTTCTGAGCTAATTTAAGGTTGATTTCAGCAAAACTAGGATATTTTATGACATCTGATGTAAAGGTTTCTATGCAGGTGATTCTGGCTATTAAAAAAATGAGGGGCAGGTTTTGTACAAGAAACACTGATTAAGAAGCACAGCAGGTGGTGGGTGGATGGATCTGCTAGCATTTACAGAAATGAACATTAAACGTCTGCTGGGCAGGTGAAAGGAATAGAGTCTGACCTTCAGCTGTGCGTGACTGAACCCTCCACACCAGAGACAGCAGCTCTTCTGTATGATGGCCTTTGGATGTTGTTACTTATATAAATTATAGATGTGGATGCATGATGTTAGATTTCAGGCCTTCAGTTTTCCATGAGGTCCTGATCTGATCGGTTATCAGAGCAGAAGCTGCAATGATGACAACGAAAGTGTCTTTAAGATGTTTTTTATGTGCCACTCATGACGACACACAAAACATACGGGTGAGTAAATTATTAAAGATTTTTAAATGGACTCTTTCTTTCGTCTTCAGGGCGGCACTGGCTTTCATCTGGACTCTATAATCTTTTAAGCTGCACTGAATTTTTGCATGAACACGGATTCAGTTTAATGAGTGAGAAAGTCTCGTCTAATGAGCCGTTAAACGCATGAGCCGCTCACAGGTGCCATTAAGTTGCAGCAGAACTTTGATCTGGTATCTGAGCTGGTATCTGGGCTGGTATCTGAGCTGGTATCTGAGCTGCTATCTGAGCTGCTATCTGAGCTGGTATCTGAGCTGCTATCTGAGCTGCTATCTGAGCTGGTATCAGAGCTGGTATCTGGGCTGGTATCTGGGCTGCTATCTGGGCTGGTATCTGAGCTGGTATCTGGGCTGGTGTGCAGCTGTCAGTGGATGATGACGGCTCTGGGCATGTGTGTGTCCACTGGGCTCGTACTCCTGCTTGTTTTGCATGGTTTGTGTGAGAGAATACCTTCATTAATAACTGTAATTCTGTCTGAAGGTATAACATGTTATCATGTGTAAGTCTGTAGATGCTGCCGCTATTTTATAAATAAACTGCTTTTGTGCTTCACAGGAAACTAAAGTCTGAGTGAGAAGATGATGAGAGAATCGTTTTGCTTTAGGCAAATGATGGGATGGATTTGGACAGACCAAATGTAGGCTCAGGTGAGACTCATGCAACTTACTGTAATAATCAGACACCAAAGTAAAATACTGTTTTTTTACCATTTATTAATATATACAATGATTTAAATAATTTATTTTGTGCAAACAAATTTGCATGAGCCTGATGCTTTGCCTCCTGAAACTGCAAACTACAAACATCTCAACTACCTAAAGTTTAAGAACAACTTTCAAAGACGCTGACGCTCCGGTGTGAAGCTTGCAAAAAACGATCCCACATCCCATGTTTGTCTTGCAGGGCGCACACACGGACTTCAAGGGTAAAGCTGAGACAACAGGCAAAGTGATCAGAGAAAAGGAAAAGTGCTGTTGAACAAGGCCTGAGGCGTTTCACAAGGTCTCCCTCTCTCACGGACGCGAGCGGCTGTCAACACGAAACCCTGCCGGGCCGTTAGCAGACCGTTCCATCCTCCCTCTTCAAAGACACCTCAGCGTTTAAATAAGTTCAGTCAGGTCCTGTTGCCACGAACCGTAACGTGATGCTGCAGAGCGTCGTGGAAAATTACTCTCACCCCCTCGGCTCGTCCACCTCAGTGGTGTGGCTCTCAGAAGATGTTGGTCAGCAAAAGACTCATACGAGGGCGAGATCTGGGCATGCAAAGGATGGGTGAGTAGATTGTTTTCCCTTAAACAGATGGTGAATCATCTGACAGATACAGTCAGAGGACCAATCAAAAGCGGGAACTTAAAGCTCATGCAGATGGACTCATGACTCTTCAGTAAGGATGTTTCATAGATGTCTCAGGGAAAAAAGTCTCTCAGCAACTTATTTGATGCCGCATCGGCCTTTACAAAATTACTCTCATTTTTTTCCTCTCACCTACAAGATCTATTTCGTTTTCAGGGACCTTATTATAGGTTGAAGCCTATTTGGGGAGAAAATAACCCCATGGTCCACAATATGGTTTGAGAACCAGGAGAGGAAAATTGGTATCTGGGCTTCATCCAGCAGTCGATCGCTAACATATTAAAGTTGCATTATACTGATATCAGAGCTCCAAAGATAAATCCATGCCTAGTTTTGAATTGTCTAACTGATTAAGTTAAGATGCATTTGAAACAAAGGCGGCATGGAATCGAATGTGACGTGTTGTGGAGAGTCTATTGCATTGTCTCAGAATCTCGCTGTTATTTGACTCTGCAGGAAAGAATTGTGATCCATCTAAATCTTCTGCCAAGATGGTTGCCGTCCAATCGCTGCTGGGATTGATTGGCTGAATTATTAATGACATTGAAATGCTGTGTTTAGATGGCTTAGTAATTACTTCTATCCATATTAAGAATTAAACAGGCCTCTGCTGTCCGTCACTGGCTGAACTCGTTCTGTGGAAGTTGATCACTTCAGAGAGAGCAAAGAACAAACATGAGTTTAAATTCATCATTTTAAGGTTGTTTCTGGTCCCACGCAGCTCATGTTTATGTATGAGGTCTAGCAGCTTCAGACCCAGAGGCTCATGGGTTAACCTGGTGTGAACAGACTAGTTACTGTAGGTATGATGACCACACGCTCTGAACACATGAGAAAACAATCAACTGTGTGTCTGAGGCGGTTTAGAATATATAATAGACAGCTGAACTCAAACATAACATTGTGTGTTCACAGCACATGTGGATCACTTCATTTACAATCAACAAAGCTGTTTTATATGCTTACTATGTAGAGAACGTTGTTGATTATAATAAGAGCGATGAAGGATGCATGTACTGATGATGATGAGAAAGATAACTTTCGTGTGCTGTTTGTGTTTGCATTTATATTTACCTTCAAACAAAACTGAATCAAACTTCTCTTCTGCCAAGCAAAGAATTGTGGGTAATATTATTCGCAGGCACACCGCACACATCAGAAAGAGTTTATAATCCAGGTACAGTCAACACTACGATTAATTCTCATCTCACATAATGTTTGGGAAAGAGGCGATTGAATTCGAACTGGGACACAAAGTTTGGTGGCGCCGCACAACCCGTTAGCAGCGCAGACCCAGTGTGACAGCAGAACTTCTGCTAAACTCCCACAGGGCAAACAACAGCCGTTCATATCTCAGTGTGTGCAGACAATCACGAGGTAACAATCTCAGACTGGTTACAGACTTCAAACCATTTACATGATGTTTCTTCATTTAGGCACGTAGTCTTCATCAATTAAACATGGAATCAGATGAAGAGACGGCATCCCGGGAGCAGAAGAACAACAACGACTGTTCAGCAGAGAGAGACGGCGTCGGGTCGGTTTGTGTCTCTCATCAAACCTGCAGTCATGGAGCGACGCCCTCAGAACAGATGACAGGTACATCATCAGTGTTAATCTGTCACATCTGTCACTCAGTTTCTGCAGTTCAGTCTGAAACTTTTGTAATCTGTTGTAAGTTTGTAATGAAACCACAGCGCTATGGTGTTGTGGATGGTTGCTAGGGCGTTGCTATGCAATTGGTACAAGGATACAGTTGCTATGGTGTTCTGACTATTTGCTAAGGCATCTCCATGATATTCTAGTGGCAGGATTGATATTCAACAAGCACGGTAATGAATGATAATTTAGAATGTGGTTTTCCCAGGACGTTTGTCTTAAAACTAAATATATTCAGATGATAAAACATTAATAATATTACCTCAACCCAGCCATGTGTCACTCGCACCCGTTTCATCGTATAATTGAGGACATCTAATGATATTTTTCTACCATAATAAGGCCTAAATCCTCACAGAAATTAAGCATTTAAGTGAAATATGATTTCAGTCTTTATTTACCATTTAAAATGTCCTCACAGGCAGTTTTAGGTGCAATTCATGGCAAAGCATTTGTGAGGACGTTTTCACAAACTAGCCAAACCTGTTCAGAGACACTCATACACATATCAGCCTTTATTATTTATTGAAACGCAACCACAGAGTTTCATTTCAGGGTTGGTGGCTAATAAAAAACAGAAATATGAGTAACGCTGGTCTCTCCTCATGGAGAGTGTTGGTGTGTTTGTGTCTGATATACTGTGATCTGATTCCTGGTCTGAACAGCAGGAGAGAACAGAGGCGAGTGTTGACTGTGTTAGGAGCAGAACATCAGTGATAGATCCTGTGGCTCACAGACTCACACTGTGTGCATACAGCAAGTCAATTAGACCCAGTTATTCCCATATGAGGAAACCATTTCACACTTTGACAAGAGTTTGACATCTTGGAAAGATTTATAAACTAATGCAAAATGATTTACTGTGATTTATGTTTTAAACTGATAGATTAGTTGCAGCAAAGTGCTCTGTCTTTCTCTCTCTCTCTCTCTCTCTCTCTCTCTCTTTCTCTCTCTATTAGTATGTGTCTGTCTCTCTTATTTTGTGTATCTGTATGGGTGTGTCTGTTTCTCTTTGGTGTGTGTGTGTGTGTCAGAACATTAGCTTCATTAAACAGTTTATTAAACAGTCCGAACCGACAATCACGTCACGCCAAACACAGTTCAGGCTTATCACAGTCTCAGTCCTCAGCAGAATCAAATACAACCTGACCCAGCTAACAGGGAACATTCTCAGAACGTTGTCTGGGAACGTTTGACGTTCTCTAAACGTTCTCTCAGTTATTCTCAAGTTTTAGTGGAACATTTTATTAAAATGCATGTTGAGGAACTTTTATTTAAAAAAAACAACTTTTGAAGACTTAGTGAGAGTGTGAGCAGATTCTTTGTCTCAGCTTGATGTCACAGGTGGGGGTGAAAGGAGAGAAAAAAGATAAAACGGAAAGAAGGAAATTGGGTACAAAGGGATTCAAAAAGAAATCCAAACCCGTGATCCGGCACCGGAGCAGCAGAGGCTGTGGGCCTTGCTCTGCTGGGCTGTGAGACGCATCCGTCCCTCAGCCGTCTCTGTTTGAGCAGAGGGTCTCTAGGATTCAGAGCAGGGGTCTTCGGCGTTCCCACAGGCAGACGGTGCTGTAAAGAGGCATTTGAATGCGTCTCGCGGCGCAGACCGTTTAAACGAAAACGCCCCGGAGAGCCGTTTCCCCCCGATGCGCCGCCGACACTTTGTTTAAACGAATCAGCTCGGGGTAATGATGAGAATGATTGAGATGTGCATCATGGGATACGGTGACCAAAAGGTGTTTAGAATAAACCATCGTTGTTTTTTTCCTGCAGAGGTGAGAGAGAGTGACGGACAGACTGAGAGAAAATGATTTTAACAGCTCACTGCCTGCATCATCATCTCTGGAAACCACATCTTTACTGTAGTGAAATATATACACAGGTAACAATTTAGGGTTGTAAGAACGTTTCCCTAATGTTTTCATTTCATCCCTAACTTTTTAACATTTTGGAAATAATGTAAATTATAAAAAAAGCATTTTATTTTATTTTAAGTTACAGCAGCTCAACCAGAGTTTAAGTGACTTATGCAGCTTAGTTGAGTAACTTTAACATGTAAGGCTGTAAAGTTTATGTAAAGTTTAAAAATATAAAGTTTATATTTGCAGTGAAAGAAAATTATTAAATAAATGTAATTAATAAACAAATAAACAACATTAAAGATCAAATTTTAAGATCATTGGCCAATATGCAAACTTCCATGCTGCATAAAAAGATTCCTGTACATGAATATACCTGTATAACCTACAGTATAAACTACAGTACATATAGAAAAAGTATTTTTCTTTCTCTCTTTTCAATCCTTCTCTCACACTCACCGTCTGTGATTCTCTCAGTAACTGTGATACCGTTTCTCATCTCTGTTCCCTAGACAAACTGAGAGCTGTGATAACAGCAGAAATGCATTATTACAGATCGACTGTATCTCACGTCCCCGGTGCTCCGGCTGTTTGTAATGTGGAGCTGTTATTTGTTTGAATGTGATGGAAAACAGTTTCTGTGATTTATGAGAGGAGAAATGGGTGCTTTGCTTTTCTGTGTTTCTTGGGGTTTGTATCGTTGTTTTGATCAGCGTGTGCCGCTGTAAATAACTGTGATCAGGAGAATTCGTGAGATTATATCAACACAACTGGCTTTAGTTTCAGAGGCAGATTTAACCCTAGACATGAAGAAAATGCAAGTAAAGAAAATGTGTTTAAACACATTTTATTATTTGCAATATATATTGTTTTTCTTTGTTTGTAAACTACAGTCCTACAGTATAGCTGCTCTCAGTTCACAGTCAACAATCTATAAAAAGGGCCACTAACAAAAACGCACACAGACAGACAGACAGACAGACACACACAGAGACAGACAGTCAGACAGTCAGACAGACACATTCAGTCCTAGTTCTCCGGTCCCGTTTTTCTCACAAACTAGTTTTCTCAGATATTTAATGATGATAAACATTAAAACTCGCAGAGAAAGACAGAAATAGTTTTGTGCTGCTGTAGGAATCAATGTGAGAATGTGGCTGTGGACACCCTCACATTTAAAATCCATAACCATTTTAAAACGCTGCTCTGAATTAGAGTCTGAAATGAGTGTTTAGCCAAACGCACACAAACACACGTGACTGCAGAAAAGACTCCATGCTAAAGCTGCATTATTTTCTACACAGCTAACAGAAGGTTCTCAGAATATTGGCTAATGTTCTTTCAAAGTTATCGAAACTGCTTATGCAGTATTTGTAAGTGGAACTTGTTTTTATCACATCAGTTGATAAGTTGTTACTGAAACGTTTTAACAATGTAGCTTTACAGAAATAAAGCTTGGGTTTGCATTTCCCGATATTTATACTTTTGCTAAGAATGAATTCAAATTTCTGCAAGAATTATTCATGTGTGTTAGAAACCCATAAATGAATGTTGTGTGTACATGTTGTGCCAATATCCAGTGAAGATTTGGATAAATTCAGCTAGACTTACTGCTAGTTTTCAGTGCAATAATTTCTCAGGAATCCTGCAGTATTTACGACTTCAAAGCCTTTAACACACGGGCCGAGAGTTTGATAGTGGGAGATATAAATGCTTCCAGCATGTTCTGTAATGAATGACACACAAACTCTGACTGAGACAACATAATGAACTCAGACTGTGAGTCTGAACTGTGGCTACAACAAAATGGGCAGAAACACAAACCAAGTGCTCAGACTACATTTTAGAGCCAATGAAAATCATCAGCAGGTGTTGCTGAGCAACTGAACTCCTGAGCAACATAATAATGAACGAGAGAGATGGAGTTAATATGAGGAGAGGAGGAGAGAGAGAGAGATTAATGTGGTCTTGTGGTGGTGTCAGAAACTCAGGTGTGTGTTGACCACTTAAAACCCTTTAACAGCTATCTCTCCTTCACAATCTGCACATTAACACTGGACCAGACCACACACACCACACACACACACACACACACATCTGAGCCCCTACAAGACCTCAAATACTACAGACAACTAAAACAGTTAGAAAATGTTAGCATAAAGCACGGGTGAATACATCCTGAAGACTGTAAGTAACAATCCTGTCTGTTGGTCATTAGCTGAAGTAAACAGTTTTATAGAGCGACTGACAGACTCATGAATTATGCAAGTGGAATTTGAAAGGGCAAATTACAATAAGTTTTACATAAACATGCAGAGATTCAACAAAAGCTCATTTTCAAACACTTGACTTTGTTTTCTCACAGAAGGCTGTGTGTGCAAATAAATGTGGGGTAAGAATTTCTCCAATTTACCCTCCTCAAACAAGAGGCTCTGCTAGCTGGGAACTCAGACTGTTTGCCCAGCATAATTTGCCTTTGATGAGGATTTGCTGTGTGTGAATGAATCTTCCAACATTTATTACCAGCTAGTGTGGAGAAGTTTGACAACTTGGGTTTATCTAGTGTTTTGTTTTGTAGGGAGACGACGCGGAACGACACAGAACTCCGACACGGAACAGAATTCGGCTGAAGGCGACTAGAGGCTCTCGGTTCATGTGGAAACTATCGTTCCTATGCATGTATGGTTTTTATTGTATTACGTTTGAGCTGTTGTTCCTCAGCTAACTGGGAATGTTGGTTAATGTTTTCTAAAAGTTCTGTTAAAGTTATCAAAGCGTGCCTGCAGTAATGTTAGTGCAACATTTTTATTATGTTATATATCATATATCAAAACGTTATTCTTTGTTAATGGAGCATTTCAAATGTTTAAACAATGATCTTATTTGGAAAAAAAAGTTTTGAACTTTCCTAAAACTTTCCTTTTCCAGAACTTTTCCTAAACCGTTACAGAAACGTTCTCACAGGTTAAGTCTGTTAGCTGGGGCTGTGGTGCCGATCTTCATCTAAAGCTTTTACTCACAGATCACCTGCTGGTCCAGCATGAGACCAGAGGAGCATCTAATGAAACTGATGGGTCTCACTGATGCAAACAGTGAGTGAATTAGAGGCTGTTAGAAACTCAGAAATAAAGTACCAGCAATCTGAATGATTTATGGTCTGGTCTGCAAAGTCGACATGAACCGAAGCTACAGCCAACTTTAGTCCTCTGACGTCATTTAAAGTGACTTGGACAAGTGGGGGGCGTGGCTTGTTTATGTCTTCTGGGAGTTGATTGGCTCTAGAGAAGTTTGTTGTTTTCAAGATGCTCCCCAGCCATTAAACTCACCAGAGCAGATCTATTGCAGAAGAAACGCATGTTTAGATTATGGTTATAGATTATAGGGGCATATGAATAAGAAAAGATTATTAATGACTTGATTATTAATTATTAACGATTATTAATTCAATTATTAATGACAAAAAACCTGCTGAAAATAATACATTCCTGACAATATTTTGATTTCATGGTGACTTTAAAGAGGAACAACCGGGTTGTTTAATGGCATCACAGCCCTCAGTATCTCACCATAACCATCAACAGATGGAGATGAACGGTGACATTTGTTTGGTCTTATGTTCGCATAAATCTCTTAAAAAACATTTTACAAATAAACACTGTGTTTAATTTCAGGTTTAAATCGGTCACGCGTCACACAAGCGCAGGTGAAACTTTGCGCTTCGTTGAAACTCGTGTTGCGTCGTTGGCTGCAGGGGTCTCGCGCAAATCCCCCCGCCGGTCACCGATTAACATCTGGCACCGAAAACGGGCGTGAAGCAGCATCTGATGTCACATCCGTCGCCGGGGTCTCGATCTCACGTGCCCCGTTAGTCCTGCGCGTCGGTGCGCACTGTGCGCGTGCGGTGGTAACTTTGGGCGGCGCGCGCTCGGTACCGGCAGCGCGCGGCGGCGCGTAATGAACGCGGATCTATCCGCCCTGTTCTGCACGGGCGTCATCTGCCGCCGGTCCCACACCGACCACGCGACATTAACGGCGGACTGACAGCATGCTCGCCCGGCACGGTGCGCTGAATCCTCTGCTTCTCCTGATGGTCTGCGGACTCTATCCATCACTGGTGAGCGGAGCATTTAAACTACTGCGCCATTCAGCATCGCTCGGATCAGAGCTGCTGTTTTAAATAAGTTGCCTGATGTTATTTTTACATTTGGTTGCGGGTTTGGATGTAATTACATTTTACTCCCGGACTGAAACATAAATGTTATATAACGTGATATGCATTTCAATCCTTATTGCATTTCAGTGAAAAATCCGTATTGCATCCTGCATTTCAGTGAAAAGAACTATTGCATAATAACTTATAAACCTTAAATGTTTAGGTTATAAACTAAATGTTGCTGTTTGATGTCTCGTCAGTCTTTAAATGCACAATTTAAAGTGTTATTTTAATGTGGTGTTTGGCTGGATTGATGTCCACAGTAAACTGTGTTTGTTATTTGTGCGGACGGAGATGTTTTACGTATTTAAAGCTGCTGCTGAAATATGAAGTTATGAGGTTATACAGCGAGCTGAGGGCGGCGGACCGCACAGCGGTACCGGTGCTGAACTCACACCAGACCGGCCACAACTGGACCTGAGTCTGTATATATGGTCTCTGTGCGTTTACCTCGGTGTCATTTACACAC
>JBAJNP010011861.1:0-14151 GCA_036877545.1 Yasuhikotakia modesta | reverse complement strand
TGTGTGTGTGTGTTTGTATTCCTACCTGTGTAAGCCTCAAGTTTAAGCACTTTTAAAAGGCCATCCTCTCCTCCACAGGCTATGAAACCCTGATCTTTGTTCCAGGACACACACTTTAAAATCGTATTGTTTGGAATAGCGATCTAAGGACACACACACAAAACCACCAGCCCTGAAACAGGCTCATATATACACAGACAGCTGTCATTATCAGCGAAAAATACGATTTGTAAGAAGTACCTGCAGTCAAAAACTGCAGAAAAATAATCACACTTATAAACCGATCGTGAAACTTACCTTCTTACTGAGGTAAATAAACATATTTGCTTTAGCTTAGCACCAAGCTTGCCACAACGTTTTGGGATCGATGTTCGTTTTCTTTGAACAATAAAGTTTTATTCTCGTTTCGACGACACTTTAATGATTTGTGTTGTTTTCTGTAAAGGGTGATAAATATGAAAATCGCTTTTAGAGGAATTTGAAACAGCGACGTTTCCTCCCTGCTGCTTCTGTTACACAGTTTGCTTGGTTTCTAGGTAACTACAGACCGGAAGTGGCGTATAAATATAGGGGCCATGGTATTTGTAGTTTTTTTGCAACGTTGTATATTAACTTGTAACCGGAATGGCACAAACTGTTAAACTATTAATAAAAATGTTTTAATTAATTGCTTTTTATCATATTATTATGAGGAAAAAATTATTTATACGATTAGAAAACTATTGAATTATGTATAGGCCTATTTCTAGTGTACAAGCAGCATTACTCTATATATCGCTTATACAATTATTTAATATTATTTACTTATACAATTATTTAATAAACTTACTAACATATTTGTGCCACCATTTTCAACTAAACAAGACGATCACAAGGCAGAAAATTATTTCCAATAATATTCTTTATTTCTTTATATATATATATTTCTACAGGAATCCAAAAAACATTAACCCTTTACATAATACCCTTTACATAATACTTTCCAAGCTCTGAAAAGGTTACATGTTTGATTTGTCTATTTCTTTTTAAAATTAAACATTAACATTTAAACACTGTTTTTGTTAAAATATATAAATACAACTTAGAATACAAATTGAAATGTAATATAACAACAACAAAATGTAATGAACAGATGAAATGATCAGTGTCACGAGGTCTGGGTACATTGTAGGTGATTTAAGTGAGTGAATTAGTTCCGTCCTCTTCTTCAGTCCCGACGGAGGTCAAACTTTTGCACTTTGTTTGTGATGTCATTCAGTAAAAACAGTTAAGGGTAAAACACATCACTCACCATTATCATCATTAATACTGTTGTAAAACCAGTACTGGTTTCTTCAATAAGCCCCAGACAAACTTTCATATGACTTTTCAGTCAGTAGAACATCATCTGTGAAATGTATCACTAACGCAAGCAGACAGACTTGATACAGAAGTGCTGTATAAAGACATTGATGCATCAGATTAAAGACTCTCAGGACAGTGTTGAGCTGAAAGGATATGTCTGTTGTTGAGCTGCTGTATGCTGCTGTGAACTTTCTTCTGAAATGCGACCTGCGCTTCACACATGCAGGCATTCTCAGACAAACCCCCTCTTGCCTCTTCTGAAGAACACAGAAACGCATTGCTGAAAATCTGCCACAATTATTTACTACTTAATCACATTATTTAACAATAATGCATATTATGTCGCTAATGAAACATTAGCGCTATGTATATTTCAGAACACACATTATAATCTAATTTATATAAATCACTTAAATGATGTTTTTTTTATGCCATTACTTAGTTTGAGGCAAACAACAACAGTTTCTAGATTCATTTCTAAGATACTTCTTTAGATTGCATCAAAAATATTATGAATATTATGAAAAAATATTATGCATAAAAAAATGATATGCATCAAATATTTGCATCTGGATGCATATTTCATGACTTAAACAAACCGTGGGCCTGTTTAGCGCATGTTCTCTTGTCTGAGTTGAGCGCATAGCCCTCCCTGCACTTGCAGAAATAAGAAGAATTGTTGTTCACACAAATATGTTCGCAGTTGTGCCCGAGCGCACAAGCGTCGAAACCTGCAAAATTGGCAAAAGAATTGCGCTGCTAATTAGCTTCAAATCACAACATTATAAAGATTCAGCTAACATCGATGTTCAGATCATTGGTTAACATTGGTTGATAATCAAAAAACACCTTTGCAGTATCGTTAGCAGAACGTTTAACATTATATATCATATATCAAAAACATTATTTTAAGTTGTTAGTGAAACATTTTATAAATGTTACAGGTAAACATTTAAAAAGGTTTTAATAAAATTTTAATAGTCATTAACAGCTAAAAAATTTGCACTATAAAACTATTAAAGTTATCATTGCTCTATACAAAAATTAGCCTTTAAGATTATGTTAGATTCAGTGCAGATTCAGCAAATACTGTTTCATATGATTCTAGAACTGAACTGATGATTTTAAACTCTTACCACAGAGAGTCTCTCTGAACTTGGATGTGAGTTTCTCAATTACTCCATATGTCTCCACATAAAACACATGATCATCCAGAGGCTGGCTGGCCATAAGTTTCAGAGACCTCATATCTGCCCTGTCCACTCCAATAGCATATATTTCAATCCCAGAAGCCCTTGCAGCTGCTGCCACCTCTTCTACTTTATCCTGAGGCCTCCCATCGGTCACAATGATGGCCACCTTAGCAATGTTCTTCTTCTGGGGCCGCATCCCAGCATCTTCTGTAAAAACCTGCTGCATGGTGGTTTTGATGGCCAGGCCGGTCATGGTTCCTGTAGAGAGCGGATCGATCCGAGAAAAAGCCCGCTTGACCTCTGCCTTGCTGAAGTACTTCTTTAGGTGGAACTCAATGTTGACGGTACTGGCATAGTTGACCAGGGCGACTCGTGTGGCATCTGATCCAATATCCAGAGAGTCAACCATCTCTGACAGAAAGACTTTCACCTTCTCAAATTCAGCAGGGCGGACACTACGGGAACTGTCAATGATAAAAACCAGATCCAGCAGGCGGCTCCTGCAGAGTTCTGCTGGAGCTGTAGGGAAGAGAAATTGGAAGTATAGTTTTCAGTAGTAGAATTTTTTTCTAATTGTGACGACTGAACTGTAAACCCAGTAAACAGGAAACATTCCCAACAATGCTGACTGACATTCTCTAAGTTCTCTCAGTTATCAAAATGTTTTTGCAGAAACGTTGGTAACCTTTTGTAACATTTCTCTTGTAGAAAAGTTGTTAGTGGAATGTTTTAAAAAGTTACACAATTTACGTTTAAATAACTTCTGTAAAACCAAGCAATAATGTTAATACAACATCTAAAAATGGACGCTTTGAACAATCATAGAACTTTCAAAATAACAATTTTTAAAATTAAAAAAAAATTCCTTTACTGTTTGTTACCTTGTGAAACATTCTTACAACCAAAAATTATTAGCTGGGAGTCTTCAAAAAATAAAACTGCTAAGTGTGATGCTACAATAGAAAAACATGTAAAAAATGTTTGTTTATGAGACAGTTAGCAATACAGACTGTGGCTAAAAAATGACACAAAAATGAGTTCTGTATGTTAGTTGTTTCTCCTAGACAGCAATCAATGTAGAGAATAAAGATTAAGACATTTGTTGAACTCAGAAAAGATCTCAAAGCTTTGAATTGGTAACCTACTTTGACCAACAAAATTTAGGATTAATCCAATCGCTGTTAAATAAGTTTAAAGCTGCATTTCTGTGGACATTAAGCCTGGCATTAGTGAAATAATCACATTGTTGGTACATAGCTGTTTGTGTACAGAAATATATATTTCCCCATCTTATTTGTTTAATACTAAACAACCATTCGGTTACATGCATTTCCCTGTAAGAGAAAGAGAGAGAGGATAATGTTATTTAAAAGTAATGAAGACAGGTGGGTCATCTGCCCCATGTAGGGTGGGATGGGTCTACCTGGGTCAGTGGGAGGTTCAACAGCTGCAGTTGTTGTGGAATGAGTGGTACTGACCGGCTGAGGAGTGGTTGTAGTCTGTGTTGGAGGTGGTGTAGGAGGGTTGGTTACCATGGTGACTGACACAGTAACTGTTGGGGTAAGTGACACCACTGGCATTCTGGAGGGCTTGGGCACAACAGGTGGGACAGGTGAGGTGGGCTGGACAGGCAGGACAGGTGAGGTGGGTTGAACAGGTAGAACAGGTGTGGTGGTTGGTACAGGTAAAGCAGGTGAGGTGGGTCGTACAGGTAAGGCTGGTGAGATGGGTCGTACAGGTACGACAGGTGAGATGGGTCGTACAGGTAAGGCAGGTGAGATGGGTCGAACAGGTGAGATGGGTCGGACAGGTGACACAGGATGGTGGTATATAAAGGGAGGCCACTTCCAGGGTGGGCGCTGATGATGATGGTGAGGGTGATGATGCTGATAGCCATGAAACCTGTGATTAAAGCCATGAGCTTTATTCAGTTTAAAAGAAAGAGAGAGAGACAGAGAGATAGAGAGAGGGGAAACATTACATGTTATGACAGATGACATTTGATTGTTAGCAAATGCATGAGCAACTGTAGCCAGATCAAAAGTCTTCAAACTCCTGCACCAAACATGGGTGATTTCATTTTGAAAAGTTACAGGGGAAAATCTCAAATTAGCTTTATAAGATTTTAACCCCGCAAATCCTGTAGATTTGAACCTAAAAATAAAAAATGGATGAGATGAAGTCATGAAAAACATATTATTGCTAAAAGCATTTTAATAAAAGAGGCAGATGAAGGCTTTACTTCAGTAATTTCTGTAACAAATAAAATTAGTGCTTTCAAGGTTTTAGTTGTCTAAAGGTCTCTAATCCATCTTTAAGCACAAGCACTTATAACAACAGTGTAATATAATGTAGTGTAATGTACAGTATTTATGATCAGGTACAGTTTCCACAAAACTGTACTGTTTCTGAAGAGCAGAACAAAAGATATTTCTCAGCTGTTCCTTATTTAATGTTGCTCATTTAAGATTTTTACACAATAACTTGCCTACAAACTTTAATCGTTAATCTGTTTTATGTATTGCTTAGAAATTACAATTGTAGGTTTCACATTAGTTTTCATGTTTAAGAACAACAAACTAAGAAATTTAACCCATGTCACAGCAATAAAATAATTATTTTAAAATCCATACCTCCAAAATTAATGGAGTTTCCTTGTCCGGGAAAATTGGGGTTGAAATGAGATCTCTGCCGTACAGACCGGTCCACGTACAGCTGGTTCTGGTTCCGTGCGTAAGGGCCATACGTGCCCTGCGCCCCCATTAAAAACATAGAGAGACTAAAGACAAAAAAGCAGATGAAGCCCATGATGTTGCTGAGGATGAGTGAAATGCGTCTATTCCGACCCACAGTGCGCGTTTTGACAGCAGGAGACCCTCGCATGGTGTTTTAAACCGCTTGACCCCCGGATGTCCAAAAACAGCCACCAATCCAGCGAGTGGATTTGACTGGGCGGTCGATTTGTCATTTATACACATTTATAAACATCAGGGCTGAATATCCTTAAAAACCACACAAACCCCACGAATAGGAAACTTTAAGGACTAAACAAAATAGCCAATATTAAAAACTAAACGATAAATTACGTGATCATTTAAAACGTAATTTTGGGTTTAAATATTATGTAATACACAAAGTAAACTATTTAATGACGAGGAGAAATATTCATAAGCCAATGCACAGCGTCCTAATATTTATGCTTTTAATATACGACATTAAGCTGGTAATACATCCAGCGCCTAGGGGGCGCTGTAACATGTGCGCTACACGCGCTTACGCTTGTTTGCATTGAGCTCGCTGGTCGGTTCGGGATCAGAGAGAATCTCTCCGTCCATAAAGGTAAAAACTAGTATTTTCTCCTTTGTAAATCAATGTTAAATATAAGTGTTGTTTTGCTTTGGTTGGTGGTATTTTCCTACAGCACATTATGAGTTACTTTAGATTCAGATTATGCTGTCATGAGGTTCAGATCTTTACTAAATGCAGTTTCACTCCTTATGTATTTATGGATAAACTGCGTCTGAGTTTAGCACCTTAGAAACTTAATAATAACTTAATAATAACTTTAAAAGTGCACAGATAAGTGTTTGGACGCTGCAGTACGTTTTACAACATGTCACCTTACGGTCATGTCGTTGCATGTCTTTACGTATATTTACATACCTTGCGTTTATGTTTAAATATATCCTACTAATACATCCATTTTATTTATTTACGTGTGTACAAGGTAAGAATAAATCGGTGTGATTCCTTTTAAAGAAACGTGCAACTAACGATTTAACGTTGTAAGAAATTTCCATTACATTTCCAGCCACAAAAGTGTTATTTAAAATGTTCTTGGGACGTTTAAGCTCTGCTAACGTTACTGCAACATGTCATAACCTTTGGAGAACGTTTTGATGAAACCTTGTGACTCGTAGTTTTAACTCTCTGCATGTATTTTTTATATATCATGTGTGTTTATTACAGGATGCAAAGTCTGTCAGTGCAGGCGCTGGCCCTGCGGCAGCTGGGCAGGTGGAACTCCCTGCAGCTGCTCGCACCGTGTCACGGCTCCGGGCTGAGCGCGTGGTGCCCGCGGGCGTTACATGCTCGCCAGGTGTGGGGTTCAGCCGCTCCCCAAACGCACCGGACCACCGCGTGGACGAAGCTGTGGGACGGTCGGCAGGGCTGTCCGCTTTACCAGACACGGCCCAAGAGCACGAGGAAGAAAGGGAGACACAAAGCGGTGCAGCCGGAGGAAGACGAAGATGAAGAAGCGAGTGATTATGAGGATGAGCTTCAAGACGACCCGGGACTTCCTACAGATTACAAAGACAATGAGAAAACCGTGCAATCTTTGCGTTTCGACCTGGTTTTAAAGTCTGGACTGGACATCGCACGAAAGTAAGTAAAAAACAACAGCTGGGAGAATTAAGTTTATACAGCAGTTGTGATGCTATAACTTAATATGTATCTGTTTAACAGTGGCGTGGAGGACGCGTTTTACCGTCACAAACTGCGGCTGAACGGCCACAGTCTAACCAAGAAGAGTAAAATGGTGAGTCTGCGCCCTCTGGTGGAGGGACAACATGGTTAGAAATATTTACATCTAGCTGAAAACGTTCAAGACCCTGTACAATAAAAAAATGTTCCCATCACTCTCTTAACTGAACTAACCTGTGATAATAACTGGAATAAGTACAAAGTTTGCCTTTAACCCAAACTTTTGATTTTGAATTTCCCCTATGCAAGAATACTTGCCTGTTGTCTTTATGAATCTGCCATGGCATCTAATACATCAGTCAATTATCTGTCTCCCATCACAGGTTAAAGTGGGCGACAAACTGGATCTGATCATAAATGAAGACAAGGAACTGGACACAGTCGTACTGAAGAGAGTCATCTTGAAAAAAGTGGTTGGAGAGACAAAAGATGCAGAAAAACTGAAAGTTATTTTAAGAAGCTGGAAAAACCTACAGCTTCCCAAAAACGAGGTGTACAAGCAGTGAAGATCGACCGTATGCTGTGGGGTGTAAAAAATAAACAATTGGGACAAAAGCGTTGTTTCATTTCACTCTCCAGCTGATTTTTGAAGTTCTTCCTTAAACCGTGTTGTTCACACGCTGATGCACATGACAACAGTCCTCATGACTCAAGTTTTAGGTCACAAATGGAGCACAAACACGTCCTGTTGTTTAGATATGGTTTGATCATATGCCTTTTTCTGCTATATTCACAAATACACCATTATAGTGGCAGACTGTTATCAGTTATCAGTATCCATGTTGTGTTTGGGAAATCACAAAATCACTTTTAAAAAAACATTTTGTGAATTTCCTTTTCTTTTCATTCTAATATTGCCTTTCTACAGTGTGTGTGTATTACTGTAGAAGTGAGCTGGTTTCAGCAAGGGTGTAAAAATAATTTGCATACAGTTACAATAATTTGAAAAAATAATTAAAATAATGATGTTGCCCAATAATAAAGTGAGCCCAACCTCAAACAAATTGTTTCCATACGGTTTTAACTTTTAGGGTAAAAAAGGATTTGTGTTGATATGATTATGATGATCAGTTATGAAATATGCAAACAAATGTATTCAGAATCTTACCAGACAGAAATGCTTTACAGATAACAGTGTATTTCCCTAGAAAGTCTGTATGTTTAGAAACATGAAATATATAAATGAAAATATAATCTGCCTTTTGTTTTTGCTTGGGTTGCTGAGAAAATTTCCACATTAAGCTCCCATCGATATGTTCTTGGGTACCTGAGATGAAATAAAAATAAAGGTTGAGACAAAACCTGTTTGCTTGGAAGTGAATTTTTATTTAAAAATATATAACATATAACCTGTTGCTATAGTTCAGTACGGATGTATACGATTGACTTCCTGTAAGGCTGGACATACTTCAATAATCTGATAATTAGAAAAAGCCAGTGCTGCAACGTTGCTACAACTAAAACAAAATATATTTTCTCTGCCCTCGTCCTGAACTAAAGTGACCTCTATTGTTTTTAAAGAGCTAAATATTTACGTTTAAAGCTGCTATCTGTAACCTTGAAACAGTTATGCACAGTATGTATATAACTGATGTTAAAACTAAGGTAAGCCTTACCCTGATTCTCAGTTTAATAGTAATGTAATTTTTTTTATAATGCAAGTTTGTAATTTACAATTTGAGCTTTTCCTGGGAAATGTCAGATTGGCCTCATTTGACTTGAAAAGCAAATATACAGAAAGTAACTAATGTTTCAAATGGCAATGGTGAAAGAGGGCAAAAGTTACAGATTGCAGCTTTAATCTGATTAAGGCTACTGTAGCTTATCTATTAAATTTTAGAATTACAACAATAATATTTTGGCATATAAATAGTAACACTAATATTTCACTGTCTGGTGATAGTGGCTTCAATCACAAACTTTTCTGTCACCTAAAAACCAATCCTGTTTAAACTCCATGGACCTCAAACAAGAACAAGATTTGTTTATATGCTTCAGCTTATGGACTTGTGCAAATAACAATTTTGTTGTGTAAAATAAGAAACGAGGACTGCACTTCGCAGGAACGTTTTTAGGATTAAGTCACAGTGTTGATTGATCTCTTTGCCTTCTTTAGAATGTCGCATTTCTTGCGATTGGGCCGCCTGCAGCGCTCATCGATGCTTGGCACGCATTCATAGTGCCACACCTCCTCCATTTTGTCCACAGGGTACACGGCCTCCACATAATGGCGGATGAGTCTGAGGCGCACGGGGTCCAGTTGCTTCTTGTTGCAGGCGCCAGAGTGGTTGTACTGCAGACGTAGATTTTCCTGCGTGAAAAGCTCAGGAAAGAGACGCACCAATAGACGGGCAGCAAAATTTCCAACAGAAAGACTCTGTTGAACAATCTCCCTCACCTCAGCATCTGTGAGCAGATATTCAGAAGGCACTGGAAAATCCGGGGTGGACACTGAGAGATCCTCAAGAGGAATCTTGCAGAAGTCTTTGCTGCTTTTCTCCAGGGGCAAAGACAGGACCTCCAAATCGTCCTTCAAGCGGTCTGAGGTGAGAACATTAAGTTGGCTAGCCATTAGAGAGTCCTTTGGGTTGGGATCTTGGTCGGGCGAGTAGGTCTTACGTTGTTGCTGGTACGAGCGTCGTTGGTCGGTGTCCCGTCGCCTACAGCGCTCGTCGAGTTTGCCAACGAACTCAAGGGTCCACACGCGATCATTCTTAGCCCGCGGGTACAGCATCTGGACATAATGTCTGATTAGATTAATTCTGAGAGGATCCAGTTGTTTCTTCCCCAGAGAGCCGCTACAGTTGTAGTGTTTTCGTGCGTTCTCATAAGTGAAGAGCTCAGGAAACATGAGAACCAGGAGACGTGATGCAAAATTTCCAATGGATAAACTGCATTCATAGTTGTTCTTCAGCTGTTCTTTAGTGAGCAGGTACTCCTGAGGAACATCAAAGTCTGGAAGTGGGACCTCCAGTTTCTCAAAATCCACAGGCTCCAGCCATGATTTTTTAGATCTGCGATTTGGTTTCTCAAAATCACATAAATCACTTATCTTAACGATGGAGATGTTATCTGGGAGACGAGTGGTGTCAAAAATCTCCTCTTGGTTACCAATGTGATCTCTGCTGTTGTCTGAGGCGTTCTCCAACGCTTCCTCCATACGCCGTATGCACAGCTGCAGCCAGGTGTCTTCAGGCACATCAGGGAAATTGGCCTCCATGTATTTTCGTATAATCTCCATTCTGTCTGAGTCACTAATCAAATGTCCAATGCTGCTGTGGCCCTCTGGCAGCCTGCCTTCCTCAAAAACTTCTGGAAAGAGCCTATTTAACAGAAAAATCACAAGATCTTCGGGAGAGGTTAGATCTTCAGAGTCATCAACAGATTCCCGGGGGTCAAAAACCACATCTGAGTTAACATTGTTGGAATGAAAATCGGTATTATCTCCAGAACTGAGGGATAGACTCTCATCCTGGGCATCTTCATTGATAAAGTGGCAACCAAGATTTTGTTCTAGAACCACTGAAGCCTGTTTACCACATACCTGAGCACTCTCCATGTCCTTCTGAGCCCAGAAACGGTTAAAGAAATCGTTGATCTGCAGCAAGCACTCCGTCTGCCAGATGTTTTCATTTTTCACCAGCGGGTAGCAGACTTCCACATAGTTACGAATTAACTGAAGGTGCAGCGAGTCTAATGTGCGTTTAGTTGCCAGGCCGCATGTGCTGCAGCCATGCGTGCATTCCTTTGCAGTGAAAAGTTCTGGGAACAGCTGAATGAGCAGCCTGCAGCCCAGATCGCCCGCGGTTGACGTTTGATCCATTAGCTGAGTCAGCTCTTCGCCCGTCAGCCGGTATTCAGGAGGAGGCTGAAATTCCATGACCATCTCAGAAGGCTTTATCTGCTTCTTAATGCGGGTCACCTCCAGCGAGAGCAAATCCACTTTACTGTGCAGCTGGGTCATGCTGGAATTCAGTGTGTTCAAGAGGAAGAACATCTTCTCAATAAGTGGGTAGAGGTGAGAATCTGCAGAAGAGCCTGTGGTCCCCACAGCAGGGGAGGCCTTAAACGTGTGATGCTTTCCAGAGCTAAGTTTTTGGAAGTGGACCCCGTTATGGCTTGCTTGGACTCCATTGTGGTCTGTGTTAGACGCAGCCTTGCGCTCAGAAATGCGATGGGTGATGCTGTAGAGTGGCTTCCTGTAGGAAGAGATGCGTGTCTGATCCTGAGGAGATAATCTGTGCCCGTGAGAGTAGGACCTGCTCCCATCTTCTGAACTGCCACCTTGGAGATGTTCTCCTGCCTAACAAGGAAGCAGCAGACATTATAATGTTATTTTAACAACATAACGTTTCAACAAAGAGCTTAAATCAGGATTATAAAAAGGAAAACAGTCCTGTTCTTTAATTATGTCATTATATCTCAAACACACAAATCATGACAGAAAAGATGTTACATTCTTTACACCAGCTAACAGGAAATGTTCTCAGAATGTTGGCTAAAAATGTTCAAAAAATGTTTTTCCAGTAATGCAAGTAAAATGTTTTAATAATTTTAATTCTCAAAAATGTTATTCTTTAGTAGCAAGTGAATGTTTTAATATTATAGAATTAAAAAATGTTTAAATAATGTTCTTATAATGTTCTTACCTGGGTCGTCACCTTGGCTCTCTTCCTGCCAGGGGTCGGTTCCACCTCTGCTGCGGAACCGTCAGGAACCGTGTGCGTCGCTGAACGTTTCGTGACGTTCTGAAAAATGTCCTCCATCTTTCCCTCTGTATTCTCAGTAATATCTTCTGCATGTTTCTCTATTTTAACTTAAAACAAAAGCAAATGTTCATAACCCTAAAGAAACTAATTCACTTAAAGCGACATGACACAAGTAAGTGATTGTTTTCAGTAATGCACTCAATAATAAATCACATGTCCATGTGACACATGTGATTAAGGCATCACATCTCAGACTGTGTTAAGGTGTGATGCATGTTAGTAAACATTTGTGCAACAGTGATGTGTAAATCACAAGAGAAAATAAACTAAGTGTGTATCATTATTTACATACTATTATTGGGCACTAGTCCGTCTTCATTCACCAAACACACAGAGGAGCTCATGTCCTGTGAAAAACAACACAAGAAGCAAGACTTACATTAGACAGTTCCATTACACACTGACATAACCTGTGTATAATCCTTTATTTTAGTAACAGGAAGCTGTTTGCCTGTTGGAAAACAGTAACAGAAGGACTGCTCACAAATGCGTGGGAAAATCGTGGGGAATTTATGATGACTGCAAGAGTTTAACCGCAAAGTGATTTTTTTTCCACGCTGGATTGTTTTTTCCAGACGTGTTTGTTCATGTCCTGCACCGTGTAGTCTCGCCAGCGCACTGGAGAGGCGCTGCTTCACGTACGACCCCCGTCCACCGGCTTCACTTCCTCATTCTTCCACTGGAAACCCCACGGATCGGCACAACCGGGGAGACAGACGGACAAGCGGGTCCCTGCTGGGCTCCGTCTGCGTCCCCGATGCGCACTGCATGTGCATTAAGTAACATTATGTTCTTTATATTCCCGCAGTAACGCCGTTTCCTCTCCCTCCCCGTCCGCAACTCTCTCCCTCTTGCGTGACGCGGCAAGAAAAACATCCACCGATGAGTTTTCGCTCCGTCGCGCAACGCGGCGCGCAAAGACAACCTGCTCGGCACCGATCAAACTTACCTTCGCTACTGCGAGCAGCCGTGCGCAATAGGTTAGGGGGCAACAACCATGGCCGCGTCTTTAAATCCACGGATTTGTCCACGGGTAACTGTTGTCCGTGTTTCTCTCCGCTGCTTTTTTTCTCTAGTCAGTGCCTCTCGCGTGACGTGACGGTACTGTGTCATTTCCGCACAGCTGTGGGTTTGCTGTGGGCTGCTGCCGGCCCACCCCGCGCGAGTCTCTGCGCCGCAGCGCCGTGGCCGCGATAATCGCGCCTAGCGCGCGCCGAGCCCTGGACAAAATCAAGACAGTTAGTGGACGTGTGGATCTTAATCCCACCAGTACAATCGCTCATAATCTGTACGAGTTTCAACGAGAAAAGTTTAATAAAACTGTTTCATTAAAATGACACAAATTTATATTATATTTATATGGTCCAAAGTAATAAAACTTACCAAAACTAACAAGGTACTACAGCAAATACGTTCATGCAGATTAGACTAATGTGCAAAATTAGAGATAGTATTAGAAATGCTATAATTTTGCATTATTCAATATTATATTGCTTTATTCTGAAGGATTACAGGATTTAATGAGGTATCCTTCAAATGCAACGCAAACTGTATGTGCCAGCTTTGGTCTCACAACAGGTTCTGTAGATGAAAACGTAAAGAAATCATTAAACGTGCGTTTCAGTAGTTATTTGAAAATATTAAAAAGCATAACATGTAGACATTTACAAAAAAGGCAAAACTTTGCAAACTTTCACCTCTCCAAAACTGTGACTGTAGCAAAAGCTAATGTTGCCATTCAAAATGATCTTGGAGTCGATTCCCAACTTTAATAGCATAATATTTAGCACATTAAATTATGCGTGTCTGTTCTGTTCATTGTATTTATATTTCACATTATTAATATCTGATTCTGTACATAATAAACTATAACGATGTTGTAATACTACATGTTTCCTAGTGTTACTAACGAACCGCCGCCTAGTGGACATTATTATAAACTGCAGGGCAAAGTCCTGCAGTTTTGTTATATTGAATCCGGTTTTGTTAAATAATAATATATAATATAGAGCCAATATTGGTTTTAGGGGTTGTACTGAATTATAGCATATATAACATAGTGCAAGCACGCTACTGTATAACTATAATATATAACTATAGTGTATAACTATAATATATAACATAGTGCAAGAACGCTACTGTATAACTATAATATATAACTATAGTGTATAACTATAATATATAACTATAGTGTATAACTATAATATATAACATAGTGCAAGTACGCTACTGTATAACTATAATATATAACATAGTGCAAGTACGCTACTGTATAACTATAATATATAACTATAGTGCAAGTACGCTACTGTATAACTATAATATATAACATAGTGCAAGTACGCTACTGTATAACTATA